>SJYW01030064.1:69300-103069 GCA_006410735.1 Raphicerus campestris | reverse complement strand
GTCCTATTTTTGTGAGAAAACTCCATACTACTTTCCACAGTGGATGCACCAATTTACATTCCCACCAAAAGTGTGGAAGGGTTGCATTTTCATCACCTCTTGGCCAACACTTGTCATTGTTTGTCTTTTTTGATAATCCCTTCTGAGAGTTGCCAGGTCATACTCACTGAGGTTTTGACTTGCATTTCCCTGAGGTTCGTTAGTACTGAGCCTCTTTTTATGTGCCTGTTTGACCCTCTGTGTATCTTCTTTGGAAAAATGCCTTTTTATGTCCTTTGCTCATTTTTAAAAAAATGAGATTGCTTGTTTTTTGATATTGAGTTGCATAAATTCTTTATATAGTTTACATTAATTCCTTATGGGATATATGATCTGTAAATATCCTATCCCTTTCAGGAGGTTTTTGTTGTTGTGGTTGCTGTTGTTGATCTTGAAAGTTTTGTTAGTTTTGAAGAAGTTTTTAGTTTGATGTGTGTGTTAAGTTGCTTCTGTTGTGTCTGACTCTTTGCAGTCCTATGGACTGTAACCCACCAGGCTCCTCTATGTAATTTCTCAGGCAAGAATACTGGAGTAAGTAGCCATATCCTCTTCCAGGGATCTTCCCAACTCAAGGACTGAAGCTATGTCTCCTGCATGTCCTGCACTGGCAGGCAGATTCTTTACCACTGAGCCACCTGTGAAACTCACTTCGTTTAATGTTGTTTTATTTATTTTTTGCTGCTGTTTTGGAATGAGATTCAAAAATATATTGCCAAGAGTGATGTTAAACTTCTAGAATTTTATGGTTTCTGGTCTTACATTCAGGTTTTTTTTTTTTTTTAACCATTTTGAGTTGGCTTGATATATGGTATAAGATAGTGATATTTATTTATTCTTTGGCATGAGGGTGCCCTGTTGTGCAAGCACCATTTATTGAAGAGACTGTCCTTTCTCCACTGTATGTTCTTGCTTCCTTTGTCATAAATTAATGTACCACACATGCATGGGTTTATTTCTGGGCTTTCATTCTGTTCCATTGATCTGTGTATTTGTTTCTATACCAGTAGAATACTATTTTTTTTTTAACCATAGCCTTATAATATAATTTAAAATCAGGGAGTCTCATGCTTCAAGTTCTGTTCTTCATTCTCAAGATTGCTTTGGCCATTTGAGATCTTTTGTGACTCCAACATGATTTAGGAGTGTTTGTTCTATTTTTATGAAAAATGTTGCAGGAGAGGCTTATATTGTCACACTTTTTACAAATTATATAAATTATCAGTTAACAGATGAATTATGGACTCTATATGTATCCAAAGTTTCAGAGAGTTTGAATCAAAATGATGAAAATACAAAATAAACAAAAACATTCTTAAGTAACTTGTTATCTTGTATAGTGTTACCTTGTCTAGTATATGTATTACAAATACAATATAAATAATGATAAATCAATGCCATATATATATATATTCTGAATAAATCAAGGACAAATGTGTAATTTTATATTTATTTCCATTTATTACTTGTATTATATTCTTAAATTTTTATTTCTGAATACAATTTTAGGCTACTTTTAAAATCAACAGTTGTGATGTATTTAATCAGACTTTAATCAGGCTTTAATATTAGCAATAAAAAGATTGTAGCTAGTTTTAAATCAAATAAACTTTTGAATGTAAATTATATTATTCAGTCATTTAGACATCAGCAGAAACTGGCATCTTTCTGTAAAAACTAGGATGCAGCTTACTCTCTTCAAGAATGTTGCTCATAAGGAAATCTCTAGATTAATGAACATCATGGAGAATATCTTGTGATACATCTAAAAATCTATGGGGCTTGCCATGAAATGTAATTATTATTGCACTTATAGTTAATATGTTTATAAAATAGATAATTAAGCTTACAGAATTTGAGAGCATAAAATCAGAATTTAATAGTGATAGCAAGAATTTTTGTCAATGAAAATATCTGTATAAAGAAAGTGTGCCATTTACCTTACACTAATAACACATATCAATGAATTATGAATAAAATGACAACTTCAGATATCAAAATATCTTAGTTTGTCCATCCTGCTATAGCAAAATATCACAAACTGACAGGAGGAAAAAAAAATCCAGCAGATACATACTGTTCCCTGTTCTGGATGCTGAATGTCTGAGAGCAGAGTATGAACAACACTGGATAAGGACCCTCTTCTGGACTGAAGACTTCTGGCATTCCCACAGGATGAAAGGATCTAGGGTGTTCTGTGGAATCTCTCTTGTAATATTCATTAGAGTTCCATCCTCACGACCTAAGCACCTCCTAAAGGCCACTTCTTCTAACACCATTAAATTGTACATAATGACTCCGACCTATGAATTTTTCAAGGACACAGTCATTCAGGCCATAATACAAAATATGAGTCATTCCAATCAAGATGGTGAAATAGGCAGATGTGGAACCTGCACTCCTCATTCATAAATAAATCAAAAAGACCATCTACATGTGGAAAAATCCTCACAGAATATCTACTGAATCCTGGTAGATCTCAGACAGCCAAAACTGCAAGAAATTTCTCTATGTAACTGAATTGAGACAAAAGGAAAAAAAAAAATCAGGATATGTCCTGCACCCCTGGGAAGGAGCTGTGAAAGAGGAAAGGTTCACTTACCTTGGGAAGCCCTTTTTCTCATGAGGAGGGCAGCCAGGACAGAAAGAGAGCTTCAAAGGCTCAGAGGAACACAGAGCAGATGGTCTGTAGCCAGCAGAACACAGACAGCCCTGCACAGACAGCTGATACCACCTCTCTATCCTTCTAAGACCTACATCCACTGTGTGTGCAGGGGCCAGGTGCTGAAACCTGGGCTTCAGAGGACAGACCTTGAGAGAGGACTGGCGTGGGCTACATGGAGACAGCCTGGAGGGGCTGAACCAAGGGGCATACACAGAAAAGGCCTGGGCCCAGCACAGAAGTCAAGTGTCACATGAGAAGATGGTGGGCCCTGCCAGAACAACCCTTTCTTAGTGTGCTCCCAGCAGCTGTGGTGCTTCTTCTAGAAGTTCTGGAAGCATGTGAGTGCCACTTCTGGAAGTGGATGTATGCCTGAAACCCAAGCTGATCCCTGGAGCTACATGACTTAGGAAGCAGGGTAGAGATATGTGCCTTTTCCCTGTTCAGGGGAATAAGACTCCACATGCTACACAGCATGACCAGGAAAAAAAAAAATGCTATTTATGGCAAACTCACCATCAACTCAATACTGGACTCTGAAACAGAAGCAGGGATGTCTACTCTTACCACTTCTATTCAACATACATCATAAATCATCCACAGCAATCAGACAAGAAAAAGAAATAAAATGCATCCAAATTACACAAAACTAGTAGTGCTGTTAATTCAACAAAGTAGCAGGGTACAAGAATAACAGACAGAAATTGATTATGTTTATTTACACTGAAAATGAAACATTGGAAAGGGAATGTTAAAAAAAAAAAAAAAGAACAACTTTTAAAATTGTATCAAAAAATACTTAGGAATAAGTATGACCAAAGAGGTAAAAGACATATATGCTAAGAGCTACAAAATATTAAAAACGGAAACTGAGGGCTTCCCTGATGGCTCAAACAGCAACGAATCTGCCTGCAATGTGAGAGACTCAAGTTTGATCCCTGGGTCAGGAAGATCCCCTGGGAAAGGAAATGGCAACCCACTCCAGTATTCTTACCTGGAAAATTTCATGGACAGAAGAGTCTGGCTTGGTACAGTTGAGCTGGACATGACTGAGCAAATAATACTTTTACTTTCACTTTCAAAGGAAACTGAGAATGACTGAAACAAATGCAAAGATATCCTATGCTCTTGCATTGGAAGAATTAATATTGTTGAGATTTGCATACTACCACCCAGAGCACTCTACAGATTTAATTGATCTTTATCAAATTACCCATGATATTTTTTACAGAACTAGAAAATATAACCCTAAAATTTATTGGAACCATGAAAGATCCAGAATTACTAAAGCAATCCTGAGGAAAAGGAACAAAGCAAGAGGTATAACCCTTCAGACTTCAGACAACACATAAAGCTAGAGTAACCAAACAGCACCGTGTCGACACAAAACAAATATATGGATCAATGGGACACAATAGAGGGCCCAGAAATAAACCCACACACCTATGGTCAATTATTCTTTGACAAAGAAGGCAAGTAGATACAATGGGAAATAGTCTCTCCAGTAAGTGGTTTTGGGAAAGTTGGACAGCAACATGTAGATTAATGAAGTTAGAACACACTCTCACACCATACACAAAAATAAACTCAAAGAGGCTTACAAACTAAAATTTAAGACATGACACCAGAAAACTCATAGAAGAGATTATAGGCAAAATATTCTCTGATATAAATTGTACTGATGTTTTTTTAGGGCAGTCTCTCAAGCCAATAGATATTAAAGCAAAAATAAATAAATAGAACCTAATCAAACTTATAATCTTTTGCACTGAAAAGGAAACCCTAAATAAAAGGGGAAGAAATGCTATGAAATGGGAGAAAATATTTTCAAATAATGTGGCCAAGTGTTTAATTTCCATAACATACAAATAGCTCATACAACTCCACAACAAAAACAAAAACAATCCAATCAATAAATGGGCAAAGATTTAAATAAAAATTTCTTCTAAGAAGCCATACAGATGGCCAATAGGAACATGCAAAGATGTTCAATACTGTTAATTACTTGAGAAAGGCAATCAAAACCACAATATGTTACCACCTTACACCATTCAAATGGCCTTCATCTGTAGACTTACAAATAAAAAATGTTGGAGAAGGTGTGGAGGAAATTGAACTCTCCTGCACTGTTGTTGAGAATGTCAACAACATTGGTATAGCCACTATGGAAAACAGTGTGGAGGTTAGAGCTATTATATGATCCAGCAATCCCTCTTCCGGGCATATACCTAGTTAAAATTGTAAACTGTAAAGATACCTGCTCTCCTATGTTCACAATAGCATGATTTACAATAGTCAGACATGGTAACAACCTAAATGCCCATCAATCGATAAGTGGATAAATAATTTGAGAAACATATGCACAACTAAATAATACTCAGCCATAAAAATGAATGAAATAATGCCATTAGCAGTAACATGGACAGACCTAGAGATTTCCATACTAAGGAAAGTAATTAAGAAACAGAAAAACAAATGCCATATGATATCACTTATATGTGGAATCTAAAGCATGACACAAATGAACTTCTCTACAAAAGAGAAACAGACTCACAGACATACAGAACAGACTTGTTGCCCAGTGGGAGGGCACTGAGGGAGTGATAGGGAGTTTGGGATTAGCAGATGTGAACTATTACATATGTAAAACTGAATCACTTTGCTGTACACCAGAAACTAACACCAAATTGTAAGCTAACTATATTTCAATAAAATAGAAATTGTAAAAAACATGCCAGATATCAGAAAATATGTGCAAAAGATGGAATAGAATAGTGGCAATAGACAAGAGTTCTCCAAACTTGTTTTATGTGAAAACTAAAAGGGGCTAAAGGAGAAGGGCAAGATTATGGGGCAAGAGGGGTTCTCTTTTATCACAATAATTGTGAGGAATCCTGGATACTCTGTATCTTCCTAGAGTTCACAATGTTTATAAACACACAAAAGATATGGAAAAGCTCTTCATTAAGTAATCTTGTTATCCTAAATCTGAAACTGAAAGTGAAAGCTGCTCACAGTGTTNAAACTTGTTTTATGTGAAAACTAAAAGGTGCTAAAGGAGAAGGGCAAGATTATGGGGCAAGAGGGGTTCTCTTTTATCACAATAATTGTGAGGAATGCTGGATACTCTGTATTTTCCTAGAGTTCACAATGCTTATAAACACACAAAAGATATGGAAAAGCTCTTCATTAAGTAGTCTTGTTATCCTAAATCTGAAAGTGAAAGTGAAAGCTGCTCACAGTGTCCGACTACTTGCAGCCCCATGGACTATACAGTCCATGGAATTCTCCAGGCCAGAATACTGGAGTGGGTAGCCTTTCCCTTCTCCAAGGGATCTTTCCAAACCAGGGGTTGAACTCAGGTCTCCCATGTTGCAGGTGGATTCTTTACCAGCTGAACCACAATGGAAGCCCCATCCTAAATCGAGTGTTTCATTAATAACCCAGTTATATAACATTTGATTATTATATTTTTACAAACATATAATGTTTTCTGAAAATGCTCCACTAAACACAGCTTGAGTAATGTAATAATATTTGCATTTACATTCTGATGTGCTGCTTCTATATACCAGAAGCAGCAGACTTTTTAAAACTGTTTTTCCGCTGAACAAAATTATGCCCCCAAACATTTTTAAAGTAAAAAAAAACACAAAAGTGTGTGTGTTGAATATATAATTATGAACATCCATGACAAGATTATCAATCAAGTATCAAGTGAATGTAAAATAATGACATAATGACTAAATAATAGTGTGACGTTAATGGGCTATTTTTGATNATAGAATAATCAGCAGTGTGTAGATTCAAATAGCATAGTGTGGAAATCAGAAACGTGTGACATTTCATTCCGCACCACCAGTTTCTGAAAGAGGGACAGTTTTGGAACTTGTATATCACTAGATCTGCCAAAACTGAAACTACTCAATTCATGTTGAAATTTCATTGGCCCATTTCCCTCCTGCTATTTTTCACAATGGGTTTGTTCATGTTAGCGTTCATTCTAACTTTACATTATTTGGTAAAAGCTTCTCCTTTTTGCTTACATTTTTTAGTTATTCCGTTTTGTAGCTTTGGTTACGTTTGTCTATCTTTTTAAAATCAATAATAATGTACATTTAAAAAACTATTACCTAAACTCATATTCCTTTAAACAAAAGATATTCCACAGAATANGTAAAAGCTTCTCCTTTTTGCTTACATTTTTTAGTTATTCCGTTTTGTAGCTTTGGTTACGTTTGTCTATCTTTTTAAAATCAATAATAATGTACATTTAAAAAACTATTACCTAAACTCATATTCCTTTAAACAAGAGATATTCCACAGAATATTAACATTCATATAGCACAAAAGAAAAGAAGAAACAATCATAAACTATGCTCTAGTTGATAATAATTTTAGGGAATACTGAGTCAAACAATATTATACATTTCTTTCCTAAAATAAATGATGACTGCATTAATAATAAAATGTGAATTTTAAGTGACTGAAAGAGGGATTTTTTTTCATAAGTCTGTGTGTGTGTGTGTGAGAGAGAGAGAGAGCACGGTTATTGACTTATATAAACATACATATTGGAAAATGTATAAATCATTTATATCAAAATTTATATAGCAGTTATATCTTATTTTCTCATTGCTGAATCTAAATTTGACTAACCATATTTCAATTTTATGAATAGTAGTTAATAATGTAAATGACAGACATTACTTCTAAATATATGCAGTTAAATTATTGACATGCTCTGTTTACTCTAAAAACTATAATCAATTGTGAAGTTTATCACCTGTCTGAGTGACAATTTCAAAACCATTTTGTTATAAAGCAGGACTTTATGCCAAAAACAATGTTCAAATGTTTTGAATTGAAATCACTTCTGAGAATGGGTCACTCAGTAATAAACTGGTACTGTATAACTAAATTTAAAAGCATAACTACCACACAAAGAAAAATTAACTCTTAAGTGCATTAAGAACTTTAAACAACAAAACTTCAAAATACTCAGAAGAAAACAGAAGAGTATATTTTTCTGACCATATTAAAGGTAATGTTTTTATCAAAAAGAAGTAAAGCCACAATTGTTTTATATTAAAATTAACTATGTTTCATCAAGAAAAGACACAAAAAATTCTTCAAGCTAAAGAATACACTTGTTACATCTATAACAGGCAAAGAAATGCTTAGATTATAGTAAAACATCACAACCATGAAAAAGACACAATTTAAGCAAAAAGAAGTAAAACATTAGAGGTAATATGAATGATTAATAATCATAAAAGATTTCTAACCATAAAAGATTTCCTAATATTCCTAATCTGAAAATTATAATCATAATCATAAAATCTTTCACGCCAAAAGAAAACAAAGAAAAAGCAATTTCATGTCTTTCAATAGCAAGTGTTAACAAAGATTTGGCTCACTGGGATCTCACAGTGCTGGAAAATCTGTAGTACATTAAACTTATGTTGCTGGAAGATAATTGTTCTTAACCTTTAAAAATTAGTAAGCATACATTCTATGTATATGACCCAGGATTTACACAAGCAGGTTTATACCCTGGAGAAAGTCTTGACCATTCCAACTGGTAAACATGCATAAACACCTCGAGAACCTTATCTTCTGGAGTTAAATGACATTAAGTCCCAAATCTGTACAGAATAGTAGAAAAAATAACTTAGACATTGTTCATCCAATAGAATATTACAAAACACTGAAGTTGAATAAACTTGAGCTTCATGTGTCACCATGAATTTGTCTTCTGTGTACAACACTGAATGAAGAATGCAAATTTCAGAAGAATTATAGGTGTTATTACAACATTTTATATAATATTGCAAAAACGAGTAATCTATCAGATTGGGTTATATAAATATGTGATAAATTCTTAAGAGATTTAGAGAAATAAATTTTTTAAAAAGATTTTGGTCATCTGGCTCAAGAGGCAGGAAGCTGATATTTGAAAGTAGTACATATATATATATTTAAAACTATATATAATATAACGTACATAGTACATTACTTGATAATGACATTCAGCTGTCAGATAGCCATATGCTGAAAAATATCTATATGTAGTTATAATATAACTGAAACTTGTCTGTGGATGCTAAAAACAGTAGAACAGAATGTTATATTGGCACAAGTAAGTTGAAAATTTCCTAATTATAAGTATTGAAGGAAATGTGCAAAATTATATAATTTTAAATTTGGGAACAATCTGATGTATCAAAGTCAGTGTATTGATTTTATACAGGCATATAAAAAGTAGGCATATATTAAAAAGTTTATCTAAGTTCATAGAATTAATAATGGCGTAGCTGAGGCTAGTAAATAGAGCATGGATTCATAATTCCATGAAATTTCTTTTACGTTACATTATACTGAAGTCAAGGGCCATATTGTATTTGTTGTTCAGTCACTCATTTGCGACCCCATGGACAGCAGCACACTAGGCTTCCCCTGTTCTTTACCATCTCCAGGAGCTTGCTTAAGCTCATGCCCATTAAGTCAGTGATGACATCCAACTATTTCATTCTCTGTCATCCCTTTCTCCTCCTCCCTTCACTCTTTCCCAGCATCAGGTCTTTTCTAATGAGTCAGCTCTTCACACCAGGTGGCCAAAGCATCAGAGCTTTAGCTTCAGCATCAGTCCTTCCAATGAATATTCAGGTTGACTTCTTTTAAGATTGACTGGGTTGATCTTGAAGTCCAAAGGTCTCTTAAGAGACTAATCAAACACCACAGTTCAAAATCAAAATTCTTTGGCACTCAGTCCAACCCGCACATCCATACATAACTAATAGACAAACTGTAGCGTTGACTATATGGACCTTTGTTAGTAAAGTAATGTTTCTGTTTTTTTTGTTTTTTGTTTTTTTTTTTAATATGCTGTCTAGATTTGTCATAGGTTTTTCTTCCAAAGAACAAGTCTTTTAATTTCATGGCTGCAGTCACCATCTGGAGTGATTTTCAAGCCCAAGAATATAAAGTCTGTCACTATTTCCATTGTTTCTCCATCTATTTGACATGAAGTGATGGGGCTGGGTGCCATGATCTTTGTTTTTTGAATATTGAGTTTTAAGCCAGCTTTTTCACTCTTCTCTTTCACCTTCATCAAGAGGCTCTTTAGATCTTTACTTTCTGCCATAAGGGTGGTACATTCTGCACATTTGAGATTATTAGTATTCCTTCTGGAAATCTTGATTCCAACTGTGCTTCATCCAGCCTTGCATTGCTCATGATGTATTCTGCATATAAGTTAAATCAGCGGGGTGACAATATACAGCCTTGACGTACTCCTTTCCCAATTTTGAACCTGTCCAGGGTTCCATGACTGGTTCTAACTGTTGCTTCTTGACCTGCATACAGATTTCCCAGGAGGCAGGTAAGGTGGTCTGGTATTCCCATCTCTTTAAGAATTTTCCACAGTTTGTTGTGCTCCACATAGTCAAAGGATTTAGCATAGTCAGTGAAGCAAAAGTAGATGCTTTTCTGGAATTCTCTTGTTTTTTTCTATGATCCAGAGGATTTTGGAAATTTGATCTCTGCGTTTTCAAAATCCAGCTTGAACTGGAACTTCTGGAAGTTATCAGTTCCAGAACTGGCTGGAGAACAAGGCAGAACTTTTCCTGGTTTGGAGAGTTTTGAGCATTACTTCAACAGCATGTGAAATGAGTGTGATTATGTGGTAGTTTGAACATTCCTTGGCATTGACCTTCTTTGGTATTGGGATGAAAACTGACGTTTTTCAGGCCCGTGGCTCCTAGTGAGTTTTCCATATTTGTTGGCATATTGAATGCCATATTTTAACAGCATCATCTTTTAGAATATCATATGCTATCACAGAAATTATATGAAATAATATTCAGCAACTCTAGCAGACTTTGGAGTACTTTACCTAGAAATTTCTGATTCAAACTTCAAAAAAACAAACATGAACAAGAAATAACGCAGATGGGCAAAGATACTCTACCAATAGAGAAATAAGGATGAGAACTATATCAGACTTCTCTTCAAAAATCATGCAACAAAAACAGTGGAATGGATTATTTAAAGCACTGATAGGAAAAACAAATAAACTGGAATAGCATATTTTATATCTGGCAAAATTATCCTTCAAAAGAAAGGAGAAATAAAGATATGATACAGCAAAAGAGACACATATATAAAGAAGACTATTGGACTCTGTGGGAAAAGGGAAGAGTGGGAAGATTTGAGAGAATAGCATTGAAACATGTATATTACCATATATGAAATAGATCACCAGTCCAAGTTTGATGCATGAAGCAGGGCACTCAAAGCTGGTGCACTGGGACAAATCTGAGGGATGGGATGGGGAGGGAGGTGGGTGGAGTCAGGATGGGGGACACATGTACACCCATGGNTTTGAGATTATTAGTATTCCTTCTGGAAATCTTGATTCCAACTGTGCTTCATCCAGCCTTGCATTGCTCATGATGTATTCTGCATATAAGTTAAATCAGCGGGGTGACAATATACAGCCTTGACGTACTCCTTTCCCAATTTTGAACCTGTCCAGGGTTCCATGACTGGTTCTAACTGTTGCTTCTTGACCTGCATACAGATTTCCCAGGAGGCAGGTAAGGTGGTCTGGTATTCCCATCTCTTTAAGAATTTTCCACAGTTTGTTGTGCTCCACATAGTCAAAGGATTTAGCATAGTCAGTGAAGCAAAAGTAGATGCTTTTCTGGAATTCTCTTGTTTTTTTCTATGATCCAGAGGATTTTGGAAATTTGATCTCTGCATTTTCAAAATCCAGCCTGAACTGGAACTTCTGGAAGTTATCAGTTCCAGAACTGGCTGGAAAACAAGGCAGAACTTTTCCTGGTTTGGAGAGTTTTGAGCATTACTTCAACAGCATGTGAAATGAGTGTGATTGTGTGGTAGTTTGAACATTCCTTGGCATTGACCTTCTTTGGTATTGGAATGAAAACTGACGTTTTTCAGGCCCGTGGCTCCTAGTGAGTTTTCCATATTTGTTGGCATATTGAATGCCACATTTTAACAGCATCATCTTTTAGAATATCATATGCTATCACAGAAATTATATGAAATAATATTCAGCAACTCTAGCAGACTTTGGAGTACTTTACCTAGAAATTTCTGATTCAAACTTCAAAAAAACAAACATGAACAAGAAATAACGCAGATGGGCAAAGATACTCTACCAATAGAGAAATAAGGATGAGAACTATATCAGACTTCTCTTCAAAAATCATGCAACAAAAACAGTGGAATGGATTATTTAAAGCACTGATAGGAAAAAAAAATAAACTGGAATAGCATATTTTATATCTGGCAAAATTATCCTTCAAAAGAAAGGAGAAATAAAGATATGATACAGCAAAAGAGACACATATATAAAGAAGACTATTGGACTCTGTGGGAAAAGGGAAGAGTGGGAAGATTTGAGAGAATAGCATTGAAACATGTATATTACCATATATGAAATAGATCACCAGTCCAAGTTTGATGCATGAAGCAGGGCACTCAAAGCTGGTGCACTGGGACAAATCTGAGGGATGGGATGGGGAGGGAGGTGGGTGGAGTCAGGATGGGGGACACATGTACACCCATGGCTGATTCATGTCAATGTATGGCAAAACTCACTACAATATTGTAAAGTAATTAGCCTTCAATTAAAATAAATAAATTTTAAAAATATATAAATAATATAAAAAAGACTTCATCAGACAAATAAATACTGCATGAATTTGTCACCAATAGATTTGCCTTACAATGAGTGTTAAAAATTAATTATCAGAGAGAAAAAAGTAATAAACTCTAGAGTTTTGGATTTACACAAACAAAATGAGATTGTTGGAGAATGAATATAACATTTATTTTTCCTATTCTTATTTGATCTAACAGAGAACAGTTTATTCAAATTAATAATAATAATACATTATATTTTCATAGCTTATGGATAAGTAAAATGAATGAAAATAATTTTTAAGAAGTAGGAGCAAGGAAGTGGCAGCACTGTTTCATGGTATCTGCACTACCCATGAAACAGTATAGTGTTAATTAAAAGTGGGCTTAAATTAGTTGTAAATCTATATTACAGACAAAATAGCTAATTTTAAGAAAGTATAATTGACATATTAAAAAGAGAAAGTAGAAAAATGAAAACACACATTAAAACCAAAAGAGTTATGAAAAAGTAGAATTAAAAATAATTCTGAGTTATCATTGTATTCTCAATATGCAAAATACCTTTAAAAACTTAACTATAAGAATCAACCCAACTAAAAAAGAACCACACCAAGAAGATGTAAAAATAGCAAAGAAGCATTTGAAAAATGTTCTCCATAATATATCATTAAGAAATTAAAAATCAAAACAATGAGACATCACTCTACACCTATTAGAATGACTAAAATTCAAACTGAGAGTACCAGATTCTGATGAGCATTAAGTCACAGTACTATCACTCATTCCTGGAAGGAATGTAAAATGGTATGGCCACTTTCAAAGACACTGTAGTAGTTTCTAACAAAGTTAAATGTAATCTTATCATATGAATCAGCAAATCCAAATGAGCTGAAATTTATACTCACACAGAAACCTGCATTAAAAGGTTAGTAGTTCTTGATTCATAATTGCTGAAAACTGAAAGATGAGAAGAACTTGGTAACTCTATACAATAAAATATTAGTCAGCTATAAGGAAAGGTAAAAAAAAAAAAAAAGCTGTCAAGCCACAAAAAGACATGGGATAAAACTGACCAGGACCCTCTGGTCCTCTTGGACACAAGTCCCTCTGTGTCCCCAACTCTTGTTTGTGGTGGTGGTGGGGGAATATATATATATATATAAAGTGAAGTGAAGTCGCTCAGTCGTGTCTGACTCTGTGACACCATGGACTATAACCTACTAGGCTTCTTCGTCCATGGGATTCTCCAGGCAAGAATACTGGAGTGGATTGCCATTTCCTTCTCCAGGGGATCTTCCCGACCCAGAGATCGAACTCGGGTCTCCTGCATTGGAGGCAGACACTTTAACTTCTGAGCCACCAGGGAAGCCCATGTATATAAATAAATATATATATATATAGCTCCAAGGTCTTCATGTCCTGTATTCTGAAATACAAACTCAAGTAGTTAATGATTCTTGTTGTAGTTGTTTGTTTAGTCACTAAGTTGTGTCCAACTCTTTTGCAACCCCATGAACTGTAATCCACCAGACTCCTCTGTTTTATGAATTTCCCAGGCAAGAATACTGGAGTGGGTTGCCATTTCCTTCTTTAGAGGATCTTCTGGACCCAGGGATCAAACCTGAGTCTCCTGTATTGGTAGGCAGATTCTTTTTCACTGAGTCATCAGAGAAACTTAGTTTTTGATTCGAGAAGAGGAAAACTGGAAACAAAGGAAAAACAGGCAAGCGAGAAGGGTAATAATAGCTTAAATAATAGCCATAAAACAAACTCACAGAACCCTTTGTTTCTCCTTGAGGGATACAGGTAACAATCTCTCTCACATTCTTGAGTTGTTTTTACAGGAACAAGTGCCCCACCAATTGGAAACTGCTGACCACACACAGACCCTAAGCTCCTTGATGCCAGAGACTGATGACCAAGATTCCTACAATATCACCCTGTTACCTCAACACCAACCAATCAGAAAATTGTCCACAGGCTGATAAAATATCTTACCCACCATTTCCCTAACACTCTGTAAAACCTTCTTGCTTGAAAGCCATTGGGGAGTTTGGGTCTTCTGAGCTGCCCATTCTCCTTGCACTGTGCCCTACAATAAATGCCACACTCTCCTTCACTGCAACCTGATACCTGTAAATTGGATTTGCTGTGGACCAAGTAGTTGGACCTGAATTCAATTCAGTAATAGGAGGAGTATTAAATGATTATTGCTAAGCAAAAGAAGCCAGTCTCAAAATGCTACATTTTATATGATTTCAATGACATGATATTTTTGAAAATGAAAAACTATAAAGATAATGTAAAATCAGGGTAGGGAATGAGGAATGGGTAAAGCACAGGGCATTTTTTTATAGCAGTGACTCTACTCTGCTTGATACTTTAATGTGAATTCATGACACAATGCACTTGTCAAAATCCATTGAAATTTACAACACAAAGAGTGATCCATGATGTAAACTATGAACTTTAGCTAATGGTAATGCATTAATATTAGTTTATTAAATCTAACAAATGTATCACACTACTGAAAAATGTTTTAAAAAAGGTAAAACTGTGAAAAGAGAAGCTTGTATGACAACTCCTTTGAAATATAAAACTGCTCTAAAAATAATATCTGTTAATTTTAAAAAGTTATTTTCCAAAAGTAGCTTAGCTATTGAAAGCCTAAAAGTTTATATTGTTAGTTTGGAAACTGGTGTTATTTCAAAATGTATATTAAAATTATTAAAATCAGAGTGTTGATTATACTGGATGATTAAAATGTATTAGTTACGTTATATGCATTCACTTTCATTAAAAGAGAAATACTGACTGTGTGGGTTCGATGATTCTTAGGTTGTGTTACATGGGCTTCTAAGTAGCCCCAGGATGGGCACTGAGAAGGTTTGCATAGTGAAAAACTCTCTTTTTTTTTCTATTGTCAGATTTGATCAATCTTGATTGGATATTTGCATTTTACTTTTATATATGTTAATAATTATTTCCAATGCAGTCATGTAGGGTGACTTTGTAACATTCCTTTTCTTACTACTGATGTGTTAATTTTATAATCTTAACTGTAGAAAAGTAGTATAATTTCTACCATTTTCTAATTATATAGGTCATTTAATGTAGTTCACTGTTGTGATAAAATATATGCTTGGAGGCCAACTCACTCCTTTTAGTTACAAGTTCCAAACTGGTAAAGTTATTGTCATTTAGCTTCACTCTGCCAAATGTAGCATAGTATCTACAATGCAAATAAAGGTCCATAAATGTTTTTAAATTGAAATTACAATAAGAAAAAAAAATACCATTGAAGTGAGTGATACATATAGCTATTTGGAATTAATTCTTTACTAAGGTGTTCAGAGTATTTCCTTATGTCCCACAAATGAAAACTAAGTTTTTTAAAAATGTAAATTAGTTGTGTAAGACTTGCGGTTTAAAAATATATATTTAATATAAATTAATTGACTTCTATATTGGATTTTTATCCGTTCCAGAGTGTCTCTAGCTAGACTTCTTCATGGGAAGAGAATATAAGCCAGTCATTTTAGGTAGCAAACTACTACTTAGCTCGCCAAAGAAATACTTTGGAGAAATTTAGATAAAGAAAGAGACAATAAGTATATAACTCTATCAAAACTGTTCCCATTGACAGCAAGTCAAAGTAACTGGATAAACACTGTACAAAAGCCCTTGGTCTGCAATTATAATTTCTAAGTGATTCTTCTTGGAGAAATCAAGAAAATTTGTAACCATTTGGAAACAAATTTTGTTACGATCTCAATAATTCATGCATAATTTCATAAAAGGAAAAGAACAAAATCTCTCATTTGAATCATTATATCAGCACTTATCAATAGAGAAAGCTAGCTGGAAAACTCATGGAAAATACATTTTGCAACTTCTTGCAAATGTAAAATTATTTGAAAATAAAAGTCTTTTTAAAAAAATGAGGAGGGAGACTTAAACTGCCCCAATGTTCTCACTAATATGAAAGGAAGACATCTACTTAAAAAATAAATAATTAATCAACTAATTAATTCAATGTTTGAAGTGATAAACTATTTCTGAGGAAAAATATTTTTCTTCTGTTAGGGTGTCAATATATGTTTTCAATATATATAATTTTATTTCACATCAAGCTTCTTTCTTGTGTGTTGTTATAATGGCATGTGTGAGTGTGTGTGCTATTATGATGATATGCCTATGTTTGAATTACATTCACTTAAGTATAATCTGGTATTTTAATTTTCACAAACTAAAAGTCAAGTTCTCATTTTCTCTTCAATTTGCCTTAAAAATTATTTCTAAGTAAATAATAGAAATGTACATTTCACATGCACATTTTAAAACAAAGAGCTTTTTGTTAGTAAATTGAGAGTCCTCCACAAATCTCAACAAAAATATGGGAACTGCATCTGTCAATTTAAACAAAAATACAAAAAGAAAAAGCTGTAAGTTTTATTTGGAGATCTTACTAGATACTATAATCTAGGAGACAGACTCTCAGGTAGTTCTGAGAATCTGCTCTGAAGAGATAAAGGTGGTGCTAGGACATGTATGAGCTTATTTATTTATTTTTTTGCTGGAAAACCATGTAGTCAAAAATCAGTTTACTGTTGATAACAAGGTGCAGACATCTCAGGTTAATAATTCCATAGCTTTTTCTATGTATGGGCAGATGAAACAATCCGGTTCATTTGAAAATTTTCACTAAATATGCATCTCAACTCTCCAGGGATCAGTTTATCCAAAGCCCAGAATGCTTCCTGTTTTTTCCATTCTGAATTCCCTCAGGGTGCACTGCTGCTGCTGCTGCTGCTGCTAAGTCGCTTCAGTCGTGTCGGAC
The DNA here is from genome assembly GCA_006410735.1 of Raphicerus campestris. Taxonomy (NCBI): domain Eukaryota; kingdom Metazoa; phylum Chordata; class Mammalia; order Artiodactyla; family Bovidae; genus Raphicerus; species Raphicerus campestris. The sequence continues at coordinate 85,856 of SJYW01030064.1, read as the reverse complement.
TCTGTGTGACCCCATAGACGGCAGCCCACCAGGCTCCCCTGTCTCTGGGATTCTCTAGGCAAGAACGGTGGAGTGGGCTGCCATTTCCTTCTCCAATGCATGAAAATGAAAATTGAGAGTGAAGTCGCTCAGTCATGTGAGACCCTTAGCGACCCCATGGACCATAGCCTACCAGGCTCCTCTGTCCATGGGATTCTCCAGGCAAGAGTACTGGAGTGGGTTGCCATTTCCTCCTCCAGAGGATCTTCCTGGCCCAAGGATTGAACTAGGGTTTCCTGCATTGCCATCTGAGCCACCAGAGACTTAAATATTATGAAAGTGAAAAAAAGTGAAAGTTAGTCGCACAGTCATGTCCGACTCTTCGCAATTTCATGAACTGCAGCCTGTCTTGTTCCTCTGTCCATACTATATTACTGTACAAATACCACCCTGACTTTCTCAACTGTTGATTCCTAAACAGATGGAAAAATTACATGTTAACCAGGAAAATCTGAGTTTACTCTCCTGCTGTACTCAAGACCATCAACCTGACAGAGTGTTATGGTGAGTCTGAGGGGAATATCAGCAGTACACATTACAGGGTTCAGGTTCTATGTACGGGTGGTTGTAGTCATGTTATTTTAATATGGGAATGTGATTATGATGAAAGACTTTGCAACTGCTGAATGAAATAAAAACACACAACACAGAAGTTGTGAGTTAACCTTTATTCAGGGACCTTATTGAGGACTGTAGCCTAGGAGTTATAGGCTCTCAGAAAACCCTTAGGAAGTGCTCCTCAAAGGTAAGAGAAGAGTTGGGATACATATGAATTTTTCCCCCATCTTGGGAAAATAAAATGTAGTTGAACATCAAAAAAATTGCTGCTAATCAATCACAACACTTCAAGTTAATGATTTTTGTGCTTTTCTAGCTATGTATATGAGGCTGCATCTAAGGTCAGGTGACTTTTTCTCTTCTGATATACTTCTTAACCCTCCAGGGGCCAGTTTTTGCAAAACACAGTGTGGCTACTGCTTGTTTTGTTTTGTTTCCAACCTGAATTCCCTCAGGGTGCACTGTCCATGGGCAACTGCAGTGGCTAAAGGCTTGATCCTTGTAGACTGGAATGGCAAGCAACTTTGTTTTACATTACTGAGTTTAGGGCTAATGGCCATCATGAGGTAGGGGATTTAAATGTGACTTTTGTTTAAATAAATTGCTTTTTGGAAGCAATAGTTTGCCCAGGTAAGTGAGCTGTTCTTTCTAGCAGTAGTTTGTCTGTCCACACCACAGACTACTTGCTCTGAAAATGGGTTATTTGAACAATTAGATAAACTGACTTTTAGGAAGTTCCCAAAGTAAGCAATGAAATTATTACTGGTTTGTAGTTGAATGCTTCTGAGCAAGAATTTCTTGGAAAGAATGCAAGGGTATATTTGATATAGGCAGCCTAAATTCTCAGCATAATCAAAATTATATAAAGAATGTTCCCTTGGTGAATTAAAATCATTAAAAATTTCTACACACATTTGAGGCCTTAGTTAAACAAATAATTTATAGTAACTGGTTATTTTTAGAAATCTCAAGACTCTTTTTATGTCTCAGTGCATCCCAATGATTATNTGCTCTAAGACTGTCAATAGACCATTTATATTGAGAAGGCTGTTTTTGTTGTGTTTGACAGTCAGTTATCTGGGCTTACTTGAGTATGATGAAATACAAGAGAGATTCTTCACTCTTAAATGGCTTCTTTTGTGATGCCATATAGATAATGCTATGTTGAAATTCCTAATATACTTTTCTTTACCATTGCAAATCACCTTGAATTTACCTAACCTTAACTTGTATTCTAATATCGCATTTTAAGAAAGCTCAGTATTTTAAATTTGAGATATCTTAATTTACAACAGTAGGTCATATCACAGTTACTCAGAAATATCTCATAATGTAGTCTAAAAAATCCAAGCCAGTGATTGACCTGCTTTATGTTGTAGAGACACTGGTATTATTTTATCGCCTTAAAGGGTCACTTTCACTTTTCATGTTCATGCTTTGGAGAAGGAAATGGCAACCCACTCCCATGTTCTTGGCTGGAGAATCCCAGGGACAGGGGAGCCTGGTGGGCTGCCATCTATGGGGTCGCACAGAGTCAGACTCGACGAAGTGACTTAGCAGCAGCAAGCAGCAGCAGNGGAGAAGGAAATGGCAACCCACTCCCATGTTCTTGGCTGGAGAATCCCAGGGACAGGGGAGCCTGGTGGGCTGCCATCTATGGGGTCGCACAGAGTCAGACTCGACGAAGTGACTTAGCAGCAGCAAGCAGCAGCAGCTAAGGGTCAATAAAACTGTTGGTAGAAAACAAAGTAGAAAAAATGCTAGCATTACAGAAACAGTTTTTCAAGAATTTCTTTCTCATGGGGAAGTTGTTCACATACGTGCTCATTATCATTAAATTTTTAAAATTACATGAATTAAAATGGGAATTTTTTTGAGAATGCAGGTGAATTTTTTATAAAACAGATGGGCTTGAGTGTTGGTTACATGTTACTTCCTTGTTTTTACCTGTTTGAGAAACACAAGGCAGGTATTTCATTATTCCATAAAGGAAAGATGTCTTTATTTTTATTAAGAAAATATATTTAAAATAAGATATTTTGGCATTTTCTTCAGAAAAAAATATTGAATCCATAATTGCTCATAATATACAAACAGAAATCAAGTTTATATTAAATATTAACTTCTAGGAACTGTGTGGCTGGATGATGGGTATTTTTGATGGTTTACTGATCTCTTAGACAAACATATCATAAATAAAATGATATAACCTGCTGACATCATGAGAGTAGTTCACTCATCACTTATTTATATTAACTTTTTTTAAGTTTCAAAAACTATTTATTGTGAAATAAACATCAACAATCTTCAGGATGTATAAAAGCAATTGTAGAATTTAATAAGTTATTGGTAAGTTAAAATCCATTTAACATCACCAAATTAAAAAACAAAATTGCCAGCTCTCCAGAAACCCTATACAGCTCCCTTTTAAGCCACATACATATGTAGGTACTATGTTTTAATCTTTTTTTTCTTTTTAATAACTGCTTATAGTTAGCCAAAGTTAACCACACTGTGAGATATAGTGAACTGTGGCTGGAAATTCACTGAACTGAGACAATCAGAGTGAGTTTCCTAAGGAAATTATATTTAATCTGAGACTAAAGAATGAGTAGGAGGTGTCCAGTTAAGGAGGGATGAAAAGAGGTAATTTGAGAAAAACTGTGTTTTTTCCAGGCAGAAGTAACTTTTGGCTAAACTGCCAAACACACACACGCGCACACGCACACACACACACAAATACAGCTGAGAAGAGCCTAGAACTATAGGAGATAAGCATAAAAATCATCATAAAATTATATAAAATGTCATTGTTCTTTGTATTGGATGGCTCAAGTTCAATGCATTTTCCCCCCCTTCGGATGTGAATAAACCTCTGAGGATATAAAGAATAATTTTAGGAAGAGAGATTTCCAGTTACATAAAAACAAAATCCTCAATTTATTCTTAATTATTTGGTAGCAGATTAGATGACAATCAATGAGAATTTGTGTCATAAGTTAACAGGTAGCAAGATGGTGCTTTATCCCAGACACCAGCCAATAATGCCGAGACAGATGAGTGTCTTCTTTAGTTCCTTTGTAAGTTTATATAATAGGCTTCCTTTAGAGGATTGCCTCCAGTAAAGTTATAGGTTCATATGTTGACCTTTTTTAACCTTTCACTTAATGAAAGGTTCACTTTAACCTTTCATGCCTTCAAAAAGATTCATTTTTTTTTCTCAGGGAAAAGAGAGCTTCAGATAGAATGCTCTCTTTTGGGTGAGTGTGAAGAGTCCTATAGAAATGGAAAGTGGCAGAAATCAATACATGTCAAAAAGTCTATGTGACCTCATATTGGAAAAAATGAGTTACATAATATGAACTTATGCTGAGAATGTGGGATAAAGAAATAGTCTGCATGCTAGTGGGAGTGCAAATCTGCCAAAATAATTTTAATGTCATTTTGACAGATTCACAAAATTAAAGACAGCCTGTGCTGTGCTATGCTTAGCTGGTCAGTCAGGTCCAACTCATTGTGACCCCATGGACTGTAGCTTGCCAGACTCCTCAGTCTATGGGGATTCTCCAGGCAAGAATACTGGTGTGGGTTGCCGTGCCCTCCCCCAGGGGACCTTCCCAACCTAGGGATTGAACAAGGGTCTCCTGCATTACATTACTTCCCTGGTGGTTCAGACAGTAAAGCATCTGCCTATAACGCGGGAGCCTGGGTTCGATCCCTGAGTTGGGAAGATCACCTGGAGAAGGAAATGGCAGCCCACTCCAGTACCCTTGCCTGGAAAATCTCATGGACAGAGGAGCCTGGCAGGCTACAGTCCATAGGGTCACAAAGAGACGGACACGACTGAGTGCCTTCACTCACTCTCCTGCATTACAGGCAGATTCTTTACCAGCTGAGCTACCAGGGAAGCCTGCCAGCCTATTCCTCAGCAATTCTACCTTAGTTATTTACCCTGGAGAGACTCTCATGCTATGCCCAAGAGGGCACATGACATCAATATTTAATGCAGCTGTATTTTCTAATATCAAAATTTGAAACAGCCTCATCTCCAGAGGAATTTAAAAAAATACAACTAGACACATCAGCAAAGATGAATCTCCCAAACATAGCCCTAAGAATTCAACAGATTACAAATACAGACCTTATAAATTTATTCAAATAACATTTTAAAATGTGTAATACATTGTTCCCAACCCAGGGATCAAACCCAGGTCTCCCACATTGGTAGGCAGATTCTTTATCATCTGAGCCACCAGAGAAGCCTTAATATATTGCCGTATTTTTTTAAAAGTACCTNCACACACACACACACATACACACACACAAATGTCCTATTCATCAGGGTGAGGTCCTTAGTTCTTCAGGCACTCTGCCTACAAGATCTAATCCCTTGAATCTCTTTGTCACCTCTATTGTATAATCATAAGGGATTTGATTTAGCTCATACCTGAATGGCCTAGTGGTTTTCCCTACTTTCTTCAATTTGAGCCTCAATTTGGCAATAAGGAGCTCATAATCTGAGTAGATGTGTATAAGAGACAGACACTAGCATATGTAAAATAGATAGCTATGATAAGCAGCTATAAAACACAGTAAGCTCAGCTCAATGCTCTGTGATGACCTAGAGAGGTAGGATGGGGTGGGGAAGGGAGGTCCAAGAGGGAAGAGATACATGTATACATGTAGCTGAGTCACTTCATTATATAGCAGAAACTAGCACATTGTAAAGTGATTATACTCCAATGAAATATTGTTTATGATATAAAAATAAAATATACATTTAAATCATTAATCATAAAATTCAATTTCAATGAAATTAAAATATTTTAATAATTGTACTTTATTTTCCTCCCTCCTTCTCTCTCCTCTCTTCTTTTTCCAATTATGAAAAATATATGTTAAGGAGCATAGGATTTATAGCAATACAAATTTGCATTCAATGCCAACTCAGAAACTTCATAAATGGTTATTTGGGGGCTAATTGCTTGACCTTGCTGTACTAGAACTCCTTCATCTGTTTCTTCAAATGTATTTTAAAGTTAAAAGGAGAAAATGAACATGGAGCTGCTAATATAGTGTCAACCTAAGAGCCAACACTTCTTTTTCAGATAACACTATCTTTATTCCATAAAAGCAATATTGGTGTTATTATATGAAAACATAATCATGCAAACCCCAGAAAATGTATATATTCATATTTAATTTAAATGCATTAATTTAAAATTGGCAACATGAATTTGCCTGCTTTAAAACAGCTACTCATTTTAAGAACTTGGATTTATAATTGTTTCTAATTCAGTTTTCTTCTTAATGTAAACTTTATTTCACATTATTTTTCTGACATGCTTGCAGTCAGAGTTGTTTTGCATATTACAGTTAACAATTTAAATAAAAGTGCTTTTCTATATTTTCTTTGTTCAGTGAGTATTAATTAAAAAGAAAAGAGCAAATAAATTTAAAAGCTTATCCCTTTCTTCATAGCTTTTGAATGATTTATTGAAAGTTATTATCTCACATATTCTTTTGTTCAGGCACTCAGATAATATGAGTAAGTCTCCACTGTCTGCTACTTTGTTAAATGCTATAGGAGATACAAAGTAAATCAACTATTCTTGAAGAGTTTATGCTCTATTTTGATCAGCAGTTGACATACCTAGGAATTAAATCACCAAATCAGGCTTTCCGATTAAAATAAATCATGACTAGCAGGCCACTTTGTACATAGAGCAGTGATTATTATTGCCAGGCTCAGAGTCCTCTTAGAACACTGTAAATCATATATTTTCATTTATTCTATGAGTAGGTTCCATTCGGAGATTTTTGTCTGTTTTGTTACTCTTTTACCTGCCTGTAGAGCCTAAAGAAGTTCCTGTTATAGAGGGAGTAAATGGATGATTTTGCCTTTTTCTGTGTTAAACTTATGTCATTTGGTGCTTAAAATGTATTTTTCTAACAGATGTACAGATTTTTTTTCTTTTCAAAAAGTTGATTTTTCTCTGATATTTAATTAAAAAAAATAAACTTTTGCCAATTGACCAAAGATTACATTGTGTTTTAAAATATAATTGTACATCTTTAAAATTAACTGAAGCTACTATAAATTTGGACACGACTGAGCTTGCACACACACTTATACTCAGGTGAGAAAATAAAGGCACATGAAACAAAATTTATCTTAGAGGATACTGAGACTGAGCCATGCAGTTTCTCTTCACAGCTTGTTTTCCTAACAGTTATCTCTTCCTTCCCCGACACAAGACTATATGTCTCTATGACGTTACACACATACACATGCATACACACACACAAACAACACACGCGCATATATGTATGGGAAAGACCTTTTTGTATCACATACATAGTACATAGTTTAGTCACTCAGTCGTGTCCGACCCTTTGCAACCCCATGGACTGTAGCCTACCAGGCTCCTCTGTCCATGGGATTCTCCAGGCAAGAGTACTGGAGTGGGTTCCTATTTCCTTCTCCAGAGGATCTTCCCAACCCAGGGATCAAACCCAGGTTTCCCACATTGTAGGCAGACACAGCTGATCTTAAAATAGAGAAATTATCCTGGTGGAGCAAATCTAATGGCAGAAATCTTTTTAACAGTTCTTACTAGCAGTAGGAGAAAACATCAAATAGATTTGGAGGTTGAGAAGGATTCACATACTGATACAGATTTGATGATGGGAGAGGCCAAGTGAGAAGAAATGTGGACATACTTTAGGGGCAGAGAGGGGCCTGACTGACAGTTAACAAGGAAAAGGGGCCCTTCTATGTGTAGTTGCAAAATACTGAGTTTGGCCAATAACCAGTAAAGTTAAAAGAATCACAAGCTTCAGATGGGCACTCTAGCTTAAGCTTAAACCTCAATTTCAATCTTATGATATGCTGAACAGAGAAACCCACCATGCATCCCAGACTTCCTACCCACAGAATTTTAAAAGCATAAATGGATGGTGTTTCATACACTACATTTATGATAATTGATTATACAGCAGTAGAATACTGAAAATACATAATCACTTTACCTTAGTGGTTAATAAGTAAAAAAAGCAAACAAACATACACACACACACACAGAAGACATACTGGCTTTTTGTATTGATTTCAGTAATTGTTTATCAAAGAAGTCCTCTTGAATCTTCACCTGTGAATATTGATTATACCTTTTCAACATCTATACTGATTTTCAGTGTCTTATTTGTTGCTTAATAACTGCAGAAAAATACAAAAAAATAGCAATGATGAGAGACTTTACTATATATTTTCCTGACAATAATAGTAATTTTATCACTTCATAATAATGTTAGGAATTGATATTGAGAGATGAACTTTATCAACAAAACATGCTTTTTCCTTATCAATAATTTAATCACAATCACTTATTAAAGCTGATAAAATACATTTAGTATCTATTGAAATATTCAAATGTTCTTTCTTTTAGTTGTTATTGAATGATATTGATTTACTTAAACTGAAATACTTTTATGTTCCTTTAAAGAAACAACCTTTATTATACTAATTTTTACTCTACCATTGTATTTGGCACACTTAATACCCCATTAAGGATTTGCAATCTATATTTGCATAAATGAAATGAATCTGCTGTTTTTCTTGTGAGAACAATAGTACTTGAACTATATAAACTTCAAGCTGTATTTAAAGAAGTTATACAGCATTTTTCATTTTTCTGTTTGGAACATTTGAAACTAGAATTTTTTTCTTCTTTTCTAATATAAGTTTATTTTTATTTAAAGTTTATTTGAGTTAAGTCCTGTAACTTAACATAAGAACTTTTTCTTTGAAATTTATATGCTTCATTTTTTTTATCAAATTCACTAACAAGTGTTAATGTGATGTATAAAATATACTTATGTTTGCTGTTAAGTCGCTTCATTTGTGTCTGACTCTATGTGACCCCACAGATGGCAGCCCACCAGGCTCCCCCGTCTCTGGGATTCTCCAGGCAAGAACACTGGAGTGGATTGCCATTTCCTTCTCCATTTCCTTCTACTTATGTTTAATCACCTCTAAATCTGTCTACATATTCTCTTTTAATTTCTAATACTTAATAATTAAATTCAATGATCTTTGAAGAGGAACTAAAAAGCCTCTTCATGAAAGTGAAAGAGGACAGTGAAAAAGTTGGCTTAAAGCTCAACATTTAGACAATGAAGATCATGGCATCTGGTCCCATCACTTCATGGGGAATAGATGGGGAACCAGTAGAAACAGTGTCAGACTTTATTTTGGGGGGCTCCAAAATCATTGCAGATGGTGACTGCAGCCATGAAATTAAAAGACACTCCTTGGAAGGAAAGTTACGACTAACCTAGATAGCATATTCAAAAGCAGAGACATTGACCTTTGCCAACACAGTTCCATCTAGTCAAGGCTCTGGTTTTTCCAGTGGTCATGTATGGATGTGAGAGTTGGACTGTGAAGAAAGCTGAGCGCTGAAGAATTGATGCTTTTGAACTGTGGTATTGGAGAAGACTCTTGAGAGTCCCTTGGACTGTAAGGAGATCCAACCAATCCTTTCTAAAGGAGATCAGCCCTGGGATTTCTTTGGAGGGAATGATGCTGAAGCTGAAACTCCAGTACTTTGGCTACCTCATGTGAAGAGCTGACTCATTGGAAAAGACTTTGATGCTGGGAGGGATTGGGGGCAGGAGGAGAAGGGGATGACCAAGGATGAGATGGCTGAATGGACGTGAGTTTGAGTGAACTTTGGAAGTTGGTGATGGACAGGGAGGCATGGTGTGCTGCAATTCATGGGGTTGCAGAGTCGGACACAACTGAGCAACTGAACTGAACTGATCTTTAAGCATTAATCCTAATTGTATTTTCATTTTATTATGCCTAAACACTATATTTCTTTTACCATCTACAGATTTTTGTTTTTCATCTCATTACTTGTCTTAAATTTTCCCATTCACTTTCTTTGAATGGTTATATTTTAGTTAAAAATTGAATTAATTATTTTTTACACCTTTTTTCTTACTATCGAGGCTTCTTTCCCTAGTAGTTTGGAAGGTGAAAAATCTGCCTGCAAAGCAGAAGGCCCAGGTTCTAGCCCTGGATCAGGAAGATCCCTGGGAGGAGGGACTGTCTATCCACTCCAGTATGCTTGCCTAGAGAATCCCATGAACAGAGGAGCCTGGTGGGCTACAGTCTGTAGGATCACACAGAGCCAGACACGACTGAAGCGACTAAGCACACATGCATTCATGGAGTAAGTGGTGAATTGATATGGACATATATATGTACCAACTGTAGTTCTGTAACTACTGGAAAGAAGGACTTAAAGATAAGTATGAGACCAAGAATTATTATTTTTTGAATATATGGGAAGCTTGTTCCCTGGGTTTGAGTTCGCTGGTTGAGGAAATCACACATCACTTAGGGGCACTCTTTCATCTGCTTTGGCAGAATTTTCAGTCATCCCGCTTTGGGCTTCAGTGTTAGAACAAATACTGAAGTCAAGCAACTGAAAACCAGGAACTGGAGCAGTTGTGACAGAGTAATTTAATAACTGTACTGAAAACTTATATTCCGTTGGTTTTTTTCCAGGTTTATTGGCGCCTGATAGTGCAGACATTCAAAACTTCTGCTGTGGAATCTTGATTTTTTGTTGTCCTGATTTTTGCTTGTATATCTTTGAAAGATGCCCAACATCTTTATCCTTTCATATTGATCAGATTTTACCTCTTTTGTGTCATATTAATTTGTCATAATAGCCTCTCCTAACTTGCATGATACTCTGTAAATAGTTCTATATCCTTTCAATTGTTTCAGTTGGATACAGTGAAGGAAGAGAAGGAAACATTAATTTGCACATCATGAACTAGATTTCTGTTCTTCATTTGTAAGACATTTTAATGGAAAAGAAAGTATTATAATTATATATAAAATTGCATATGTTGAACTATGATTATACAAGTTATTCTGACAGGTGTCAAATGAATTTATGATAGAATTGAAGGTACTAATTAATATAAACACAGCTGTAAAATTTAAGTTCAAGTCCCTTATCATCAGCAACAGGACACACAGGGCAAAATACCTACCTACAGGGTCAATAGAGTGTATAACTGGCAGAGTGATACCCTCAGACTCTGGTGTGGAAATTACTCCATGCTTGGTTTTTCAAGTTTCACTGAAACAAACTCTTCAGTTATATATGTAAAGCCACATTTTCACTCACTGACAGTCCTTGGCTTTTTGTCCTTTTTTCTTTTTTTTTTTTTTTTTAATGTTTTTGTTCATTAGTTGGTTTGTCCATTCTTTGTTTATTGGTTCAAAGGAAATTTAAAAGGATTTTATTAGAATCTGTGATTTATTATTCAAATGAGATATTTTGTGATCACTGTATGGCCATCCTAAAGGCAGTGTTCAGAAATGCCTCTGCTTTTAAAGATCCATAGCCAACAACAGACAATCATACTGGCGGAAGTGTCACTTTAGAAACAGAAGGCTATCTACATGGGCATTGTGTCAAGGAATTTCTTAGGTGAGACAATGGACCTGGTGTTGTAAGGACTTAGATACCAGTCCACATGGAGGATGGGAGTCACTTCTCAGCTGCACAATGAGTTGCTGAAGATTGTCAACCACAACCTGAGCTCTTTTTCAGACATCCATGAAGCCCATAAGACTGATGTACAATGCTAGTAAGTATAAAGATGCCTTTCTAGTGTCCTCTTTCATTTTTTCTGCACTCCTCATTTAACATGTTCTTTGTCTGGATTTCATTTAATCTAAGAAAATCTTTGTAAATGGAGGATTTCATTCTGACTATATGAAGTATGTTTGTCACAGTAGAATATGCCACACATTTCAACTCAGGAAAGAATTCCTAAGAACAAAAGCCAGATTATCTTTAAGGAATGCTATAATCTGGCTTGAATCAGTGCTCAGCTGTTTCTGTCAATAGCTACCACACCACTATATTCAGTGGCTCTCTCAGCACACAAAGTATTGGCAATTCTTGACATAATTGAATACTTCTTCCTTAGCAAACTTTTGCCAGTAGTCTTCTAAAGGTGAGTCTTCTTTTTGTCTCACTGGTTTTTCCCTTTCTCCTTTGCTAATTCTGGATATGTATCCAAACTTTCAAACTTAAAGGATTCAGGAGCTCTTAGGTCTTACATTTCTCCTCTTTTCTATCTATAGTTGTCCCTTTTCTAGTCACAATTTCTAGTCTTGTGACTTTAAATATTATGTAGGTGTTGATCATTCCCAATTTTAAACCTCAAACCCTAGTCTCTTTGCTGAACTCCAAAATGAGTATCCAAATTCTAACTAGATATGTGTCCTTTATGTTTAAGAGGCATCACAAACACAACTGATCTGATTTTACCCCATAAATTGCTTTATCCATATCACTGTTCATTAATTGAAGACTCCATTTTTTAATTTATTCTAACCTAACACCTCGATTTTCTGGTTTTCTCTTATTCTCATCCAGATAAACTGGACACAGATCTTGTTACCTGTTCTTCTCAAATCATGCCACTATTTATTTTAGAGTTTATTTTTGTTGTACTCAGTTATTCAGTCATGTCTGACACTTTGAAACTCTATGGAGTATAACTAGCCAAACTCCTCTGTACATGGGACTTTTTCTAGGTAAGAATAATGAAGTAGGTTACAATTACCAACCCAGGTATTGAACCTACATTTTCTGCACTGGAAGGCAGATTCTTTACCAATGAGCCACCTGGGAAACCCATGGTTTCTTTTTATACATTAATAAAGCTACACTTTATTAAAGCTACAAAGGAAGGACTGGTTCAAAATTGGGAAAAAGAGTATGTCAAGGCTGCATATTGTCACTTTGCTTATTTAACTTCTATGCAGAGTACATCATGTGAAATGCCAGACTGGATGAAACTCAGGCTGGAATGAAGATTGGAGGAGAAATATTAATAATCTCAGATATGCAGATGATATCACTCTTATGGCAGAAAGCAAAGAGGAACTAAAGGCCTCTTGATGAAAGTGAAAGAGAAGAGTGAAAAAGCTGGCTTAAAACTCAACATTCAAAAAATGAAGATCATGGCATCTGTTCCCATCACTTTGTGGCAAACAAATGGGGAAACAATGGATACAGTGACAGACTGTTTTCTTGGTCTCCAAAATCACTGCAGATAGTGACTGCAGCCATGACTTAGTGACAAACAATAAAATTTTCATTCCTAAATAATGTGCTCAGTAAAAAAAAAAAAGAAGAAGAAGAAGAAGACACTCTATTTTAAGTGTCTTATATTTTGATGTCTGAGTCCATACAGTTAGGAAGTCTTCCCGTTGATTTCTGAAGTATGATTCTTTTTTAAATTAACATCTACAATATGTTCAGAACTACAGTTAAAGCTGAAATTTAAAAATAAAACAACAACAAAAAAAATGCTTACTCCCTGGAAGTAAAGCAATGATAAAACTAGATAGCATATTAAAAAGCAGAGATATTAGTTTACTGACAAAGGTCCATGTAGTCAAAGCTGTGTTTTTTCTAGTAGTCATGTATGGATGTGAGAGTTGGACTATAAAGAGAGCTGAGTGCTGACGAATTGATGATTTTGAACCATGGTGTTGGAGAAGACTCTTGAGAGNATGTACACCTGTGGCTGATTCATGTCAATGTATGGCAAAACCAATACAGTACTGTAAAATAGAATAAAGTATTAAATATAAATAAATAAATAAGAAATAGAAGAAAACAATAGAATGGGAAAGACTAGAGATCTCTTCTAGAAAATTATAGATACCAAGGGAGTATTCCATGCAAAGATGGGCACAATAAAGGGCAGAAATGGTATAGGCCTAACAGAAGCAGAAAATATTAAGAAGAGGTGGATAGAATGCACAGAAGAACTATACCAAAAAAGATTTTCATACACAGAAAACCATGATGGTGTGATCACTCACCTAGAGCCAGATATCCTGGAATGTGAAGTCAAGTGGGCCTTAGGAAGCATCACTATGAACAAAGCTAATGGAGGTGATGGAATTCCAGTGGAGCTATTTCAAATCCTAAAAGATGATGCTGTGAAAGGTTGCATTCAATATGCCAGCATTTCGGGAAAACTCAGCAGTGTCCACAAAACTGGAACAAGTCAGTTTTCATTCCAATCCCAAAGAAATACAATGCTAAACTATCATATAATTGCTGTCATCTCACACACTAGCAAAGTAATGATCAAAATTCTCTAAGCTAGGCTTCAACAGTATGTGAAACGTGAACTTCCAGATGTTCAAGATGAATTTAGAAAGGGCAAAGGAACTAGAGATCAAATTGCCAACATCTGCTGGATCAAAGGAAAACCAATAGAGTTCCAGGAAAACATCTACTTCTGCTTTATTGACTACAGCAAAGCCTTTGACTGTGTGGATCACAACAAACTGTAGAAAATTATTCAAGAGATGGGAATATCAGACCACCTTTCTTGCCTCCTAAGAAATCTGTATGCAGGGCAAGAAGCAACAGTTAGAGCTGGACATGGAACAATAGACTGGGTCCTAATTGGGAAAGGAGTATATCAAGGCTGCATATTGTCACCTATATGCGGAGTCCATCATGCAAAATGCTGGGCTGGATGAAGCACAAAGTGGAATTAAGATTACCAGGTGAAATATCAATAACCTTGGATATGCAGATGACTCCATCCTTATGGCAGAAAGCAAAGAAGAACTAAAAAGCCTCTTGATGAAAACCAAAGAGGAGAGTGAAATGTTAGCTTAAAACTCAACATTCAGAAAACTAAGATTATGGCATCCAGTCCCATCACTTCATGGCAAATAGATGGGGGAACAAGGGAAAGAGTGACAGGCTTTATTTTTCTGGGCTCCAAAATCACTGCAGATGGTGACTGCAGCCATGAAATTAAAAGATGCTTACTCCTTGGAAGAAAAGCTATGATCAACCTAAACAGCATATTAAAAAGCAGAGACATTACTTTGCCAATAAAGATCCATCTAGTCAAAGCCATGGTTTTTCCAGTAGTCATGCATGGATGTGAGAGTTGGACCATAAACACAGCTGAGTGCCAAAGAACTGATGCTTTTGAATTGTGGTGTTGGAGAAGACTCTTGAGAGTCCCTTGGACTGCAAGGAGATCCAACCAGTCTAGTGCAAAGGAAATCAGTCCTGAATATTCATTGGAATGACTGATGCTGAAGCTGAAACTCCAATACTTTGGTGAATAACTGAGTCAATAAAAAAGACCCTGATGCTGGGAAAGACTGAAGTCAGGAGGAGGAGCAGATGGCAGAAGATGAGATGGTTGGATGGCATAACCGACTCAATGGACGTAAGTTTGAGCAAGCTCTGGGAGTTTGTGATGGACAAGGAAGCCTGGCGTGCTGCAGTACAGAGTCAGACATGGATGAGCAACTGAACTGTACTGAACTGAAATTAATAAAACAAAAAATTCACTGGCTACATAATTCTAGGATGACAATTATTTCATTTCAGCACTAAATAGTACCATTCTTTTGTGTTTATGTTTTCTATCAAGAAATCAACAGTTAATCTTAACTGCTTCTTTATAGGAATATGTATTTTTTCCATCTGACAGTCATTAGTACTTTTTGTGTGTCTTTGATGTTCAGCTGTTTGCTAGGTTATGCTCATTGTATTTTCAAGTTTGGGCTTCATAGAGCCTTTTGAATGTGTAGATTGATCTCTTTCAACTTCTTTAGAAATTTCTCTGCACAGGTCTGTAATTCTATAGCTTAAATTACATATATACTCTACTTTCCCAAATGCATAATTGTTTGACCTATTTTCTATATTTTCTAGTAATGGTTCCCTATTTATGCTTTAATTCAGGTATGATGTACTGATATAACTTCTACTATACCAATTCTCTGTTGTATCTATTCTGCTCTTTAATCTCATCTCTATAATACTTAAGTTTAGCTATTTTATTTTTCACTTATAGGATGTTCTCTGGGTAAAATCCATTTGGGTTCATTTCCTTTAATATATTAATCATAGTTACTATATTAATGATCCTATTTGATGCCTTTCCTTGTCAGCATCACTTAAGATTCAGTGTATATAATCTTTTTTCAATTTGGCTTTATGTTCTTTGGTGCTGTTTCCTAGCCAAAGTTCCAAACCAGTCATTCAGTTTGATTGCTGACACAGACTCTGGATATTCTTTCAGAGAGAATTTAATAATTATCTCACAGACCATTTTTTCTAAGGTTCAGATTTCTGAAGGTTCAGATTCAGTCTCCTATGCCCCTGCAATAAATGAGGGAACATGGGTCTAAGAATCTGGCTCATTTCATTTCACTTGTCTTTTCTCTGAGATCTTGACACACTGTGCTATGTCTTACTGGGGTTGTTTTAAATTGTTCTTTTTATGTTTTATGCATTCTGCATAATTGTCTTTATGTAAATTAAATGTAAAATTAAGTTAAAAAAATAAGATTATAAAGCTGCTATCCAGCTACCTTTTCATATACAAAAGCTGAAGTCATATTGTATTTGAATGTTTTCCGAATTCATTTTAACTTTATTTTAATGAACTTTGTTTTCTAAAAACATCTACTGGTTAAAAAGTTCTCACATATTTATTGATCTCAGAAAATATTATATTCCCAAATATGTAGGGGAGTTTTCAGAAACATCTCTCATATAATGTATCATGCTTGTCAGTATAGTAAAAGATCTTGTACTGATTAAGACCTTGGGATCTTGAGTCAATTCAAAAGAATACATTTTAATGAGGTGGATGAAACTGGAGCCGATTATACAGAGTGAAGTAAGCCAGAAAGAAAAACACCAATACAGTATACTAATACATATATATGGAATTTAGAAAAATGGCAATGATAACCCTGTATGCGAGACAGCAAAAGAGACACAGATGTATAGAAAGGACTTTTGGACTCTGTGGGAGAGGGAGAGGGTGGGATAATATGGGAGAATGGCATTGAAACA
>SJYW01030064.1:48924-67790 GCA_006410735.1 Raphicerus campestris | reverse complement strand
AAAAGACCCTGACGCTGGGAAAGATTGAAGTCAGGAGGAGGAGCAGATGGCAGAAGATGAGATGGTTGGATGGCATAACCGACTCAATGGACGTAAGTTTGAGCAAGCTCTGGGAGTTTGTGATGGACAAGGAAGCCTGGCGTGCTGCAGTACAGAGTCAGACATGGATGAGCAACTGAACTGTACTGAACTGAAATTAATAAAACAAAAAATTCACTGGCTACATAATTCTAGGATGACAATTATTTCATTTCAGCACTAAATAGTACCATTCTTTTGTGTTTATGTTTTCTATCAAGAAATCAACAGTTAATCTTAACTGCTTCTTTATAGGAATATGTATTTTTTCCATCTGACAGTCATTAGTACTTTTTGTGTGTCTTTGATGTTCAGCTGTTTGCTAGGTTATGCTCATTGTATTTTCAAGTTTGGGCTTCATAGAGCCTTTTGAATGTGTAGATTGATCTCTTTCAACTTCTTTAGAAATTTCTCTGCACAGGTCTGTAATTCTATAGCTTAAATTACATATATACTCTACTTTCCCAAATGCATAATTGTTTGACCTATTTTCTATATTTTCTAGTAATGGTTCCCTATTTATGCTTTAATTCAGGTATGATGTACTGATATAACTTCTACTATACCAATTCTCTGTTGTATCTATTCTGCTCTTTAATCTCATCTCTATAATACTTAAGTTTAGCTATTTTATTTTTCACTTATAGGATGTTCTTTTTGAAATATATTCAAGTTCTCTGGGTAAAATCCATTTGGGTTCATTTCCTTTAATATATTAATCATAGTTACTATATTAATGATCCTATTTGATGCCTTTCCTTGTCAGCATCACTTAAGATTCAGTGTATATAATCTTTTTTCAATTTGGCTTTATGTTCTTTGGTGCTGTTTCCTAGCCAAAGTTCCAAACCAGTCATTCAGTTTGATTGCTGACACAGACTCTGGATATTCTTTCAGAGAGAATTTAATAATTATCTCACAGACCATTTTTTCTAAGGTTCAGATTTCTGAAGGTTCAGATTCAGTCTCCTATGCCCCTGCAATAAATGAGGGAACATGGGTCTAAGAATCTGGCTCATTTCATTTCACTTGTCTTTTCTCTGAGATCTTGACACACTGTGCTATGTCTTACTGGGGTTGTTTTAAATTGTTCTTTTTATGTTTTATGCATTCTGCATAATTGTCTTTATGTAAATTAAATGTAAAATTAAGTTAAAAAATAAGATTATAAAGCTGCTATCCAGCTACCTTTTCATATACAAAAGCTGAAGTCATATTGTATTTGAATGTTTTCCGGATTTCATTTTAACTTTATTTTAATGAACTTGGTTTTCTAAAAACATCTACTGGTTAAAAAGTTCTCACATATTTATTGATCTCAGAAAATATTATATTCCCAAATATGTAGGGGAGTTTTCAGAAACATCTCTCATATAATGTNTCCGAATTCATTTTAACTTTATTTTAATGAACTTTGTTTTCTAAAAACATCTACTGGTTAAAAAGTTCTCACATATTTATTGATCTCAGAAAATATTATATTCCCAAATATGTAGGGGAGTTTTCAGAAACATCTCTCATATAATGTATCATGCTTGTCAGTATACTAAAAGATCTTGTACTGATTAAGACCTTGGGATCTTGAGTCAATTCAAAAGAATACATTCTAATGAGGTGGATGAAACTGGAGCTGATTATACAGAGTGAAGTAAGCCAGAAAGAAAAACAACAATACAGTATACTAATACATATATATGGAATTTAGAAAAATGGCAATGATAACCCTGTATGCGAGACAGCAAAAGAGACACAGATGTATAGAAAGGACTTTTGGACTCTGTGGGAGAGGGAGAGGGTGGGATAATATGGGAGAATGGCATTGAAACATGTATACTATCATGTAAGAAATGAATCACTAGTCTAGGTCTGATACAGGACACAGGATGCTGGGGGATGGTGCACTGAGATGACCCAGAGAAATGATATGGGGAGAGAGGTGGGAGAGGGGTTCAGAATTGGGAACTCATGTATAACTGTGGCAGATTCATGTCAATGTATGGCAAAACCAATACAGTATTGTAAAGTAAAATAATAAATAAATAAATATAAAAATAAAGAATCCATTCAACTGGTCATATGATGTAGGTCATATATTATGTAGGCTATAATATTATTCTACAAATAATTATANACTTCTACTATACCAATTCTCTGTTGTATCTATTCTGCTCTTTAATCTCATCTCTATAATACTTAAGTTTAGCTATTTTATTTTTCACTTATAGGATGTTCTCTGGGTAAAATCCATTTGGGTTCATTTCCTTTAATATATTAATCATAGTTACTATATTAATGATCCTATTTGATGCCTTTCCTTGTCAGCATCACTTAAGATTCAGTGTATATAATCTTTTTTCAATTTGGCTTTATGTTCTTTGGTGCTGTTTCCTAGCCAAAGTTCCAAACCAGTCATTCAGTTTGATTGCTGACACAGACTCTGGATATTCTTTCAGAGAGAATTTAATAATTATCTCACAGACCATTTTTTCTAAGGTTCAGATTTCTGAAGGTTCAGATTCAGTCTCCTATGCCCCTGCAATAAATGAGGGAACATGGGTCTAAGAATCTGGCTCATTTCATTTCACTTGTCTTTTCTCTGAGATCTTGACACACTGTGCTATGTCTTACTGGGGTTGTTTTAAATTGTTCTTTTTATGTTTTATGCATTCTGCATAATTGTCTTTATGTAAATTAAATGTAAAATTAAGTTAAAAAAATAAGATTATAAAGCTGCTATCCAGCTACCTTTTCATATACAAAAGCTGAAGTCATATTGTATTTGAATGTTTTCCGAATTCATTTTAACTTTATTTTAATGAACTTGGTTTTCTAAAAACATCTACTGGTTAAAAAGTTCTCACATATTTATTGATCTCAGAAAATATTATATTCCCAAATATGTAGGGGAGTTTTCAGAAACATCTCTCATATAATGTATCATGCTTGTCAGTATACTAAAAGATCTTGTACTGATTAAGACCTTGGGATCTTGAGTCAATTCAAAAGAATACATTCTAATGAGGTGGATGAAACTGGAGCTGATTATACAGAGTGAAGTAAGCCAGAAAGAAAAACAACAATACAGTATACTAATACATATATATGGAATTTAGAAAAATGGCAATGATAACCCTGTATGCGAGACAGCAAAAGAGACACAGATGTATAGAAAGGACTTTTGGACTCTGTGGGAGAGGGAGAGGGTGGGATAATATGGGAGAATGGCATTGAAACATGTATACTATCATGTAAGAAATGAATCACTAGTCTAGGTCTGATACAGGACACAGGATGCTGGGGGATGGTGCACTGAGATGACCCAGAGAAATGATATGGGGAGAGAGGTGGGAGAGGGGTTCAGAATTGGGAACTCATGTATAACTGTGGCAGATTCATGTCAATGTATGGCAAAACCAATACAGTATTGTAAAGTAAAATAATAAATAAATAAATATAAAAATAAAGAATCCATTCAACTGGTCATATGATGTAGGTCATATATTATGTAGGCTATAATATTATTCTACAAATAATTATACCTACTTTCTCAGTTCATTGGAGGAGTATGAAATAATGTGCATGAAAACCTCCCTTTGATAAAATGTTTCAGCAAAGAGTAGTTAACATCATCATTTTCATATTGATGCTGATTGTGATAATAATCATTGTTATTGCGTATAAAATTTCAGTGAAAACTTTACCTTTGAAAATACCCCACATGAGCCTCAATTTCCTAATTTGTAACATTGGACAAGTGATTCAACTATATTGTGAATTTAGTGTGTCATAATCATCTTATTTTGTTTTACTCTTTCTTCTAGTTATATTGCTTATTTCCTTAAACAATAGAGGCACTTTGAATCCAAACATATGGCACATCACAAACAAACAGGAACACTATAACAATTTACTTAGAATTTTAAAAACAGTAAACCTATCAAAAATATGTATTTAAAATTCTGCACTTTATTAACAATTTACCATATTTAGTATGCTCATTCAAAATCAAGTTATTTGCTTCTGCTTTAAAATGAAAAAGTATATTTTGTATAATAGATACCTAAATAGAGCAAAGCATGATACAATGTATTTGGGACTAAGAATGGGTGAAATGCAGGATGTTCAATTCAAAGCTGATAATCACATGTGTGCCTGGATGCTCATCTGAGATGTATTGAAACTCATCAGGTTTTATGAACACATTGACAGCCACCCTCCCCTGACATTTTGCTATTTCAGGAGAAATCGCAGAATGCAATTTCTTAGGGCCAGTTAAACTTGAAAGGGCAAAGTTCCAAAGAACAAAATTTATGAAATAAATCTATTTGAATAAAATATTAATCAAGGGATCTCTTTGAAGTAAAATGTTTTGTAGAAGCAGATATAAATTACTTTGACCTTTTATGTACCATACAGAACAAGCATTTGCATTTACAGCAATAAAATGCCTCATCCATATTTGACAGACTAACTTGAAAATGAAAAGAAACTTCAAGATCTAAATCCCTAATGCTAACTCTAGGTTAATGTTTTAATGTTAATAGACACTTGCATTACATATTTTTAATAAACTAAAGTAGTAGAAAGATATCTACCATATTGTTAATAACAGGAGGCAAAAAGGACACTCTCTGCTATTCAACTATTAAAGTTATAAATGTCAGGTTTGGTTCATTTTCAAGGAATAAAGGATATAGAGTAGAAACTTTGAAGCCATAGTGAAGGAGGAAGGGATGATGTCAGAAGCAACTTTTTTTATTGCTTTTTTATTTTATTTAAAAGTAAAATAAAACTTTTATTTTTACTGGGCAGCTTTTCCAAGACTGGTCTTTGTCTCACATATTTACCTCCCTTTTCTAATAATTCCTATATGTATTGCTATTGTTGATGTGAACCATGAATTTTTGGAGGAAACTGACAATACAGAAGTTAGTGAGAGTGAACTAGTGGCTAAATATAAATGTGACTTTTGCATTTTATGTTCATATAAGTGTTTTTTATTTAATTTTACCTACATTTCAGTTTAGAAAAAATTATTTGCTATTTTGAAGAAGATCAGCCCTGCGATTTCTTTGGAAGGAATGATGCTAAAGCTGAAACTCCAGTACTTTGGCCACCTCATGCAAAGAGTTGACTCATTGGAAAAGACCCTGATGCTGGGAAGGATTGGGGCAGGAGGAGAAGGGGACGACAGAGGATGAGATGGCTGGATGGCATCACTGACTTGATGGACGTGAGTCTGAGTGAACTCCGGGAGTTGGTGATGGACAGGGAGGCCTGGNGACCATAAACACAGCTGAGTGCCAAAGAACTGATGCTTTTGAATTGTGGTGTTGGAGAAGACTCTTGAGAGTCCCTTGGACTGCAAGGAGATCCAACCAGTCTAGCGCAAAGGAAATCAGTCCTGAATATTCATTGGAATGACTGATGCTGAAGCTGAAACTCCAATACTTTGGTGAATAACTGAGTCAATGGAAAAGACCCTGATGCTGGGAAAGATTGAAGTCAGGAGGAGGAGCAGATGGCAGAAGATGAGATGGTTGGATGGCATAACCGACTCAATGGACGTAAGTTTGAGCAAGCTCTGGGAGTTTGTGATGGACAAGGAAGCCTGGCGTGCTGCAGTACAGAGTCAGACATGGATGAGCAACTGAACTGTACTGAACTGAAATTAATAAAACAAAAAATTCACTGGCTACATAATTCTAGGATGACAATTATTTCATTTCAGCACTAAATAGTACCATTCTTTTGTGTTTATGTTTTCTATCAAGAAATCAACAGTTAATCTTAACTGCTTCTTTATAGGAATATGTATTTTTTCCATCTGACAGTCATTAGTACTTTTTGTGTGTCTTTGATGTTCAGCTGTTTGCTAGGTTATGCTCATTGTATTTTCAAGTTTGGGCTTCATAGAGCCTTTTGAATGTGTAGATTGATCTCTTTCAACTTCTTTAGAAATTTCTCTGCACAGGTCTGTAATTCTATAGCTTAAATTACATATATACTCTACTTTCCCAAATGCATAATTGTTTGACCTATTTTCTATATTTTCTAGTAATGGTTCCCTATTTATGCTTTAATTCAGGTATGATGTACTGATATAACTTCTACTATACCAATTCTCTGTTGTATCTATTCTGCTCTTTAATCTCATCTCTATAATACTTAAGTTTAGCTATTTTATTTTTCACTTATAGGATGTTCTTTTTGAAATATATTCAAGTTCTCTGGGTAAAATCCATTTGGGTTCATTTCCTTTAATATATTAATCATAGTTACTATATTAATGATCCTATTTGATGCCTTTCCTTGTCAGCATCACTTAAGATTCAGTGTATATAATCTTTTTTCAATTTGGCTTTATGTTCTTTGGTGCTGTTTCCTAGCCAAAGTTCCAAACCAGTCATTCAGTTTGATTGCTGACACAGACTCTGGATATTCTTTCAGAGAGAATTTAATAATTATCTCACAGACCATTTTTTCTAAGGTTCAGATTTCTGAAGGTTCAGATTCAGTCTCCTATGCCCCTGCAATAAATGAGGGAACATGGGTCTAAGAATCTGGCTCATTTCATTTCACTTGTCTTTTCTCTGAGATCTTGACACACTGTGCTATGTCTTACTGGGGTTGTTTTAAATTGTTCTTTTTATGTTTTATGCATTCTGCATAATTGTCTTTATGTAAATTAAATGTAAAATTAAGTTAAAAAATAAGATTATAAAGCTGCTATCCAGCTACCTTTTCATATACAAAAGCTGAAGTCATATTGTATTTGAATGTTTTCCGGATTTCATTTTAACTTTATTTTAATGAACTTGGTTTTCTAAAAACATCTACTGGTTAAAAAGTTCTCACATATTTATTGATCTCAGAAAATATTATATTCCCAAATATGTAGGGGAGTTTTCAGAAACATCTCTCATATAATGTATCATGCTTGTCAGTATACTAAAAGATCTTGTACTGATTAAGACCTTGGGATCTTGAGTCAATTCAAAAGAATACATTCTAATGAGGTGGATGAAACTGGAGCTGATTATACAGAGTGAAGTAAGCCAGAAAGAAAAACAACAATACAGTATACTAATACATATATATGGAATTTAGAAAAATGGCAATGATAACCCTGTATGCGAGACAGCAAAAGAGACACAGATGTATAGAAAGGACTTTTGGACTCTGTGGGAGAGGGAGAGGGTGGGATAATATGGGAGAATGGCATTGAAACATGTATACTATCATGTAAGAAATGAATCACTAGTCTAGGTCTGATACAGGACACAGGATGCTGGGGGATGGTGCACTGAGATGACCCAGAGAAATGATATGGGGAGAGAGGTGGGAGAGGGGTTCAGGATTGGGAACTCATGTATAACTGTGGCAGATTCATGTCAATGTATGGCAAAACCAATACAGTATTGTAAAGTAAAATAAAAAATAAATAAATATAAAAATAAAGAATCCATTCAACTGGTCATATGATGTAGGTCATATATTATGTAGGCTATAATATTATTCTACAAATAATTATACCTACTTTCTCGGTTCATTGGAGGAGTATGAAATAATGTGCATGAAAACCTCCCTTTGATAAAATGTTTCAGCAAAGAGTAGTTAACATCATCATTTTCATATTGATGCTGATTGTGATAATAATCATTATTATTGCGTATAAAATTTCAGTGAAAACTTTACCTTTGAAAATACCCCACATGAGCCTCAATTTCCTAATTTGTAACATTGGACAAGTGATTCAACTATATTGTGAATTTAGTGTGTCATAATCATCTTATTTTGTTTTACTCTTTCTTCTAGTTATATTGCTTATTTCCTTAAACAATAGAGGCACTTTGAATCCAAACATATGGCACATCACAAACAAACAGGAACACTATAGCAATTTACTTAGAATTTTAAAAACAGTAAACCTATCAAAAATATGTATTTAAAATTCTGCACTTTATTAACAATTTACCATATTTAGTATGCTCATTCAAAATCAAGTTATTTGCTTCTGCTTTAAAATGAAAAAGTATATTTTGTATAATAGATACCTAAATAGAGCAAAGCATGATACAATGTATTTGGGACTAAGAATGGGTGAAATGCAGGATGTTTAATTCAAAGCTGATAATCACATGTGTGCCTGGATGCTCATCTGAGATGTATTGAAACTCATCAGGTTTTATGAACACATTGACAGCCACCCTCCCCTGACATTTTGCTATTTCAGGAGAAATCGCAGAATGCAATTTCTTAGAGCCAGTTAAACTTGAAAGGGCAAAGTTCCAAAGAACAAAATTTATGAAATAAATCTATTTGAATAAAATATTAATCAAGGGATCTCTTTGAAGTAAAATGTTTTGTAGAAGCAGATATAAATTACTTTGACCTTTTATGTACCATACAGAACAAGCATTTGCATTTACAGCAATAAAATGCCTCATCCATATTTGACAGACTAACTTGAAAATGAAAAGAAACTTCAAGATCTAAATCCCTAATGCTAACTCTAGGTTAATGTTTTAATGTTAATAGACACTTGCATTACATATTTTTAATAAACTAAAGTAGTAGAAAGATATCTACCATATTGTTAATAACAGGAGGCAAAAAGGACACTCTCCACTATTCAACTATTAAAGTTATAAATGTCAGGTTTGGTTCATTTTCAAGGAATAAAGGATATAGAGTAGAAACTTTGAAGCCATAGTGAAGGAGGAAGGGATGATGTCAGAAGCAACTTTTTTTATTGCTTTTTTATTTTATTTAAAAGTAAAATAAAACTTTTATTTTTACTGGGCAGCTTTTCCAAGACTGGTCTTTGTCTCACATATTTACCTCCCTTTTCTAATAATTCCTATATGTATTGCTATTGTTGATGTGAACCATGAATTTTTGGAGGAAACTGACAATACAGAAGTTAGTGAGAGTGAACTAGTGGCTAAATATAAATGTGACTTTTGCATTTTATGTTCATATAAGTGTTTTTTATTTAATTTTACCTACATTTCAGTTTAGAAAAAATTATTTGCTATTTTGAAGAAGATCAGCCCTGCGATTTCTTTGGAAGGAATGATGCTAAAGCTGAAACTCCAGTACTTTGGCCACCTCATGCGAAGAGTTGACTCATTGGAAAAGACCCTGATGCTGGGAAGGATTGGGGCAGGAGGAGAAGGGGACGACAGAGGATGAGATGGCTGGATGGCATCACTGACTTGATGGACGTGAGTCTGAGTGAACTCCGGGAGTTGGTGATGGACAGGGAGGCCTGGCGTGCTGCAATTCGTGGGGTCTCAAAGAGTCGGACATGACTGAGTGACTGAAATGAACTGATTCTTATATTGAGTAGGTAGATTTCTTTTATGATGAAATAAAAGAATGTATTTTATGCATGTTATGTAACCTTTATTGAAATATAAAAGCATTTTACATTTTATAAGTTTAAGGTGCAAAATATGCTGGTCTGACATATTTATATATTGAAGCATGGTTATCACCATAGTGGTAGCTAACACTTCTGTGTGTGCGTGTGTGTTCAGTGGTGTCCCATGGATTTTGTGACCCCATGGACTGTAGGCCACCAGGCTTCTCTGTCCATGGAATTTTCCCAGCAAGAATACTGTATCAGGTTGCCATTTCCTACTCCAGGGATTCTTCTCGACCCAGGGACTGAACCCGAGTTTACTGCATTGACAGATTCTTTACCACTGTGCCACCTGGAAGTTCTATAATATCACATTATTACCATTTCTTTTTTTGTTGTGAGAACACTTAAGATTTAGTCTCTTAACAGTGGTGAAATATGTACTATAGCATTGTTGACTACAATCATCATGTTATCATTAGATCCTCAGAACATTCATCTCCTAGTGCAAGTTTATTCCCTTCTATAACATTTCCACTGGGTCATATGTGTGCATGCTAAGTTGCTTCCGTCATGTACTACTCTTTGCAACCATATAGACTGTAGCCTTCCAGCCTCCTCTATCCATGGGATTCTCTAGGCAAGAATACTATTGTGTGTTGCTATGTCCGCCTCTGGGGAAACTTCCTAACCCAGGGATCATACCTGTGCCTCCTGCATCTCCTGCATTGGCAGGCAGGTTCTTTACTACTAGAATCACATGGGAAGCCCAAATGGGCCATTACTTTTAAAAAATTTCCATATCATTTTCCATAACTGCTAAACCAACTTGCACTCCCACAAACGAGGCATAAGGGTTCCTATTCTCCACATCTTTTATCATCTTGATGATATTTTATCTTCTAGTCTTTTTAACAGGTCTGAGGTGATTGATAACTCAGAAGAGGTGGCAAGAATACACAGAACTATACAAAAAAGAACTTCATGACCCAGATAAGCATGATGGTATAATCAATCACCTAGAGCCAGACATCCTGGAATGTGAAGTTCAAGTGGGGCTTAGGAAGAATCACTATAAACAAAGCTAATGGAAGTGATGGAATTTCAGTGGAGCTATTTCAAATCCTAAAAGATGATGCTGTGAAAGTGCTGCATTCAATGTGCCAGCATTTTTTGAAAACTCAGCAGTAGCCAAAGGACTGGAAAATGTCAGTTCTCATTACAATCCCAAAGAAGGGCCATGACAAAAAATGATCAAACTACCACACAATTGGACTCATCTCAAATGCTAGCAAAATAATGATTAAAATTCTCCAAGCCAGGCTTCAACAGTACATGAACCTTGAATTTCCAGTGTTCAAGCTGCATTTAGCAAAGGTAGAGGAATTAAAGATCAAATTGCCAACATCCATTGGATCATCAAAAAAGCAAGAGAGTTCCAGAAAAACATCAACTTCTGCTTTATTGCCTATGCTAAATTCTTTGACTGTGTGCATCACAATAAACTATGGAAAATTTTTAAAGAAATAGGAATACTAGACCACCTGACCTGCCTCCTGAGAAATCTGTATGCAGTTCAACAAGCAACTGTTAGAACTGGACATGGAACAACAGACTGTTTCCAAACTGGGAAAGGAGTATATCAAGGCTGTATATTGCCACGCTGCTTATTTAACTTATATGCAGAGTACATCATGAGAAATGCTGGACTGGATGAAGCACAAGCTGGAATCAAGATTGCAGGGAGAAATATCAATAACCTCAGCTATGCAGATGACACCACCCTTATGGTAGAAAGTGAAGAAGAACTAAACAGCCTCTTGATGAAAGGGAAAGAGGAGAGTGAAAACTTTGGCTTAAAACTAACATTCAGAAAACGAAGATCATGGCATCTGGTCCCATCACTTCGTGGCAAACAGATGGAGAAACAGTGGAAACAGTGACAGACTTTATTTTGGGTGGCTCCAAAATCACTGTAGCTGGTGATTACAGCCATTAAACTAACAGACTCTTACTCCTTGGAAGAAAAATTATGACCAGCCTAGACAGCATATTAAAAAGCAGAGACATCACTTTGCCAACAAAGGTCCATCTAGTCAAGGCTATGGTTTTTCCAGTAATCATGTATGGATGTGAAAGTTGGACCATAACAAAAGCTGAGTATTGAAGAATTAATGCTTTTGAACTATGATATTGGATAAGACTCTTGAGAGTTCCTTGGACTGCAAGGAGATCCAACCAGTCTAGGCTAAAGGTAATCAGTACTGAATAGGCATTGGAATGACTGATGCTGAAGCTAAAACTCCAATACTTTGGCCACCTGATGCAAAGAACTGACTCATTAGAAAAGATTCTGATGCTGGAAAAGATTGAGGGCAGAAGGAGAAGGGGACGACAAAGGATGAGATGGTTGGATGACATCAGCTACTCAATGGACATGAGTTTGAATAAACTCCAGGAGTTGGTGATGGACAGGGAGGCCTGGTGTGCTGCAGTTCATGGGGTTGCAAAGAGTAGGACACTACTGTGTGACTGAAGTGAACTGAACTGAACTGAGGTGACAACTTACTGTGGCTTTGGTTTTTTTCATTTCTCTGATGATTAAAGATGTTGAGTACCTTTTCTTATACTTTTTGGCTACTTGAATTTCTTCTTTGTAATACAGGTATATTCAGGGTTGGGTTTTTTTTTTTTTTTTTTTTGTTGTTGTNACTTACTGTGGCTTTGGTTTTTTTCATTTCTCTGATGATTAAAGATGTTGAGTACCTTTTCTTATACTTTTTGGCTACTTGAATTTCTTCTTTGTAATACAGGTATATTCAGGGTTGGGTTTTTTTTTTTTTTTTTTGGTTGTTGTTGTTGTTGTTTTGCTGATTTTAAAAATTGTATTGCTTTCTTTTTCATTGAGTTGTATGAGTTTTTTGTATATCTTGAAATATTGACTCCTTATCAGATATATAATTTGTAAATATTTCCTCGTATTCCTTAGGTTACTTGTTCATTTTATTGATGATTTCCTTTGCTGTGCAGGAACTTTTAATTTTGATGCAATCTCACTGGTATATTTTCTTTTGTTACTTGTACCTTTGGTGTCATGTGCAAAAAGTTATTGAAAAGACTTAAAAGACTTTTTAAGGACAATTTTCACCTGTTTTCTTCTAAAAGTTTCACAGTTTCCAGTCTTTAATTAATTTCAAGTTGATTTTTGTGAGTGTGAGATAGCGGTTCAGTTTCAGTTTTCTGCATTTTCTGTGGCTATCCTGCTTTCCCCATAATCTATTAAAGAGACTATCCATCACCTGTTGTATGTTATTGTCTCCTTTTTTGTGAATTGCTGTTGTTCAGTCACTCAATCATGTCTGACTATTTGCAACCCCATGGACTGCAGCATACCATGCTTCCCTGCCCTTCACCATCCCCTAGAGTATGCTCAAACTCATATCTATTGAGTTGGTGATACCATCAACCATTTCATCCTCTATCATCCCCTTCTCCTCTTACCTTCAATCTTTCCAGAATCAGGGTCTTTTCCAATGAGTTGGCCCTTCGCATCAGGTGGCCAAAGTAATGGAGTGACAGCTTCGACATCAGTCCTTCCAATGAATATTCAGGGTTGATTTACTTTAGTATTGACTGGTTGGATCTCCTTGCTGTCCAACCGTCTTCAACTGAAAAGTTCAAAGGCATCAATTCCTCAGTGCTCAGTCTTTTTTTTTTTTTTTCAGCCCTAACATACATACATGACTACTGGAAAAATCATAGCTTTGACTGTACAGACTTTTGAAGGCAAATAATGTCTCTGCTTTTTAATACATTGTCTAAGTTTGTCATGCCTTCTCTTCCAAGGAACAAGGAAAACTTGTTGCTCCTGTTCAAGGGACTCTTAAGAGTCTTCTCTAGCACCGAAATTTGAAAGCATTTTGATAGGAACCACATTGAGTCTATAGATTGCTTTGGCTAATATGGACATTTAAGCAACAATAATTTTTCCAATCCATGATCATGAAAAGTCATTCCATGTTCTTGTGTCATCTTCAGTTTCATGAATATCTTATAGTTTATAATGTACAGTTCCTTCCTAGGTATTTATTCTTTTTGCTCTAATTTCAAATGAAATTGTTTAAATATCTCTTTCTGACAGTTTGTTATTACTGTATGGAAATGCAACTGATTTTGTGTATTTAGCTGTATCCTGAAACTCTATTGAATTTCTGTATTAGTTATAACAGTTTTTTATTAAGTCTATATGATTTTCTATATACAAATATCATGTCATCTGCATCTGCAAATAGAGACAGGTAGCCTCCATTTTCCTGTGGGAGAGGTGGCAGTCAGCTAGTTCAGCCCCACATTGTGTCACCTTGGGTGTGGAACATCACTTGCAAAGTCCCTTTCACCCTCTCCAATGTATACCAACTCTAAGTATTTTGTTTCGATTTTTGCTCCAATGAAGTTCTAGAATCCCTTCTCATGAAATCTGGAAATCTGCAAGTTTTTTTTTGTTTGTTTGTTTGTTTTTTTGCCTGTGGGTGTCATCTCAAGTCAGTGATCTCTGCAGTGGAAAGTGGCTAAGACCAGTTCACTAACTCTTGCTGATTCCATAGCCTACNGCTGAAAGGACTAGATCTTTGGGCACTGTACCATAACTGCTTTCTTGCTTGTTGTCTTTGAATATCACCTAGAATGTAATACCAAGTGACCTTCTCTGTAAAAAAAAAAAAAAAAAGGAGAAAATATATCACTCAGTTCTCTCAGTTTTCTATAATTTGTGAAGTTTAATCATGAGGTTTAACTGATTGTTACATGGGAAATTTCATTGGAAAGTTTTCCTGAGACTAGAGAAGAAAGTAAAGTCCTTTCTCTGGAGGGTGAGGAGGTGACAGAACAGAGTTCTCCCTCATAATCAAGGTTCTAAGTCAATGTTCCATGAGCATATTGTTCTGTTTTGTTTTTACATCATGGGTAAAGAGCATAATTCACTAGCAATAAAATACNGTAAAGTCCTTTCTCTGGAGGGTGAGGAGGTGACAGAACAGAGTTCTCCCTCATAATCAAGGTTCTAAGTCAATGTTCCATGAGCATATTGTTCTGTTTTGTTTTTACATCATGGGTAAAGAGCATAATTCACTAGCAATAAAATACTGTCAATTATTTTTTAATATATATATATATAACTAATGAGTCTGATTTATATACAGAACAAATAAGATAATTACAGTGAAAGATTAACAGGTCAGATCTTTTGATAAAGGATTAATATCTATCTTATCTCCATTAGTTTTGTTGAACTTCTTGCATGAGCTTTTGTGACCACCTACCAGCTATGATTCATACTGAACCATAATAAAAGGAAGAATTCAAACAATACACACACATATCAAATGGCAATAGAGAAAAACTTATTCAAAAAAGTTTCAAGGCTAAGTTTGGCTAAAGAGCAGAAACATGCATTTTTATTTAATAGAAATATATTTAAATCTTTGAAGAATGAGACACATGGATTTAGAAATGTCTGAAACATACAATCATGAAGGTACACTGAGCAGACTGAAGATATTCTTCAGATATTCTCTGACTGAGGAATATTTTAAGATATTTCCTCCTCCAAAGCTGGAACTTCTGTATAAGATCAGTTCAGTTCAGTTGCTCACCCATGTCTGACTCTTTGCGACCCCATGGGCTGCAGCATGCCAGGCCTCCCTGTCCATCACCAACACCCAGAGTTTACTCAAACTCACATACATTGAGTCAGTGATGCCATCCAACCATCTGATCCTGTGTCGTCCCCTTCTTCTCCTGCCTTCAATCTTTCTCTGCATAAGGGTCTTTTCTAATGAGTCAGTTCTTCACATCAGGTGGCCATAGTATTGGAGTTTCAGCTTCAGCATCAGTCCTTCCAACAAACATTCAGAACTGATTTCCTTTAGGGTGGACTGGTTGGATTTCCTTGCAGTCCAAGGGACTCTCAACAGTC
Source organism: Raphicerus campestris (assembly GCA_006410735.1). Taxonomy (NCBI): domain Eukaryota; kingdom Metazoa; phylum Chordata; class Mammalia; order Artiodactyla; family Bovidae; genus Raphicerus; species Raphicerus campestris. The sequence continues at coordinate 52,368 of SJYW01030064.1, read as the reverse complement.
TTCAACATCACCAGAGTTCAATAGCATAAAATCTTAAGCTCTCAGCCTTCTTTACAGTCCAATTCTCACATCCATACATGACTTCTGGAAAAACCATAGCCTTGACTACATGGACCTTTGTTACCTGTGTAAGTTACAATGTTTAAAAGTATTCAAGGAGGAATCGCCAGCTATTAAATTTAGAAGGGACACTGAACCTACACTTTTGTCCTCTCTCCTAGCACCTGACATATATACATAAGGCAAATAATAAATATTTGTAGATAAGTAAGTTAATGAAGAGACCCTGTTTGCCCATTGCTAAAATGGGGATAGGAGTGAGAAACAAAGCTAAACAGAACCTCAAGGTTTTTTCTGCTCTATACTTTTAAAAACTGTATATTATTATACAGTTTCCATAACTATAAAGAGTATGTTTATCAATTTGTTAGTCTCTATGTGCCTACTTTAACATTTAATATAAATTTTGAAGAAAGTGGGAATGTAATTAAATCCTACTGAACTTACTACTCTCTTATGTCGCTTACAAAATTTTAAGCAAAAGCCATCAACCTTCAAGAAAGGAGGATTTTAATCCTCATTTCATCCTCTGAATCTTAATACTTGGTCATATTACAGCATTAATTGCTTTATCCCCAAACTAATGAGCTAATTTGCATTTCTTACACAGAGCATGTGCTGTCAAAACATCCATATGAAATGGAAATTTAGTCAATCATCCATATGTATATCTATATATATATATATCCTCATGCTTCCAAACATCTGGCTATTGAGAAACTGCATGTTGTTTGAAATAGCATTTTATCATTCATCTGTGGTATTGTTCATAAACTTTTGAGGTCAAAGGGCTATTTGGCAATAGATGATAGCTGTCAGCCTAATCACTGAGGGAAATTGCTTGTTCAAACATTCACAAGCAATTTTGCATGCAATTCTGGCGGCTTAGATTATTTTAAGTCTGTTCAGAATCTGAAGGCTAATTAGTCCATATCTTGAGGATTACTCTTTTATAGTCAGTATTTTATGATGAATTACATTGACATTNATGATAGCTGTCAGCCTAATCATTGAGGGAAATTGCTTGTTCAAACATTCACAAGCAATTTTGCATGCAATTCTGGTGGCTTAGATCATTTTAAGTCTGTTCAGAATCTGAAGGCTAATTAGTACATATCTTGAGGATTACTCTTTTATAGTCACTATTTTATGATGAATTACATTGACATTAGAAAATATTTAATTACCATATTTTCTTTAAGCCAATCTTTACAGATATTTACAAACTGATAAATACTTAAAAATATCTGTGTCATTCTTTGCTTAATATCACCTCCTCCATTAGTGTATTCCCTGAGGTCAGCTATTCTTAAATTTGCTCATCAATTTGCCATCAGCACCTAAAATAATTTCTAGCCCCACAGAGAATGGTCATTGAACTAACCAAGTATTTATAAGTGAATCATTTTTTATGGTTCAAAATATTAGAAAACATTTCCACTGTAGGAAAGAATTTTCTTTTCCTTTCTCTTTCTTCTTTTTTTTTTTTTAAATCCACAATTCCAAACTAGGCCATGTAGATATCCCAAGAGAAAGGCAGAATTATTCAAATATCTTTGAGATTGTGAAGGAGAAATAAATATACAGGTTTTAAAGGATATAAATTTTCCCTGAGGAGATCTAGGCATTCATATGCATCAGCCATATCTCCATATATTAGATTAACTTCACCTGCACACACATCATCTACTGAGGTTACCAGGCGACAGAAACATTTCCTGATCCAATCCAGGTAATTTAAGTACTTCTCAGTATTTGAAACAATGCATCACATCACTTCTTCCTTATTGGTATGTTTCATTCAGCAGATTTTCTCACTCACACATCTTCCTATCTCAATGGTGGCCCCTTGACTGCTCCCTCCTCTTACCCCCAAATGTTAGTATTGAAGCACAGCAGACATCAGTTCTTCTTCTTTCTCTGTTCTTTATACTTACTCTTTAGGTAATGTTTTCCTTCCCAAGAGTTTTAAATAATTACTTACCATCTTGTTTTAGTCGCTATGTCATGTCTGACTCTTTGGGACCCCGTGGACTATAGCCCGCCAGGCTCCTCTGTCCCTAGAATTATCCTGGCAAGAAAACTGAAATAGGTTGCTATATCCTTCTCCAGGAGATCTTCCTGACCCAGGGATTGAACACACCTCTTATGTGGCTCCTGCATTGGCAGGTGAATTCTTCACCACTGAGCCACCTGGGAAGCCCATTGGAGAAAGAAATGTTCAGTTGCTAAATTGTGTCTGACTCTGTGTGACCGCATGGACTTGTAGCCCACCAGGCTTCCCTGTCCTTCACTATCTCCCCAAGTTTACTCAAACTCAAGTCGATGATGTCACATAAGCATATATTGATATTGATATATATATATATATGTGTGTGTGTGTGTGTGTGCCAATCTTTGCAAACATTTACAAATTATTCTGTTATATATATAACAGAATAATTAAGATAGCAAATGTACTGTGTTTAATTTTAAACTCCTGATACTCTCTTTATCTTTCTTAATGTCATCCTTTGTTCCTAGTTGATGATAACACCATCAAACAAAAGTATAAGATTCCTATAGGATCCTTATTCTTTCTCTTACCCTACACCTTAAACCCCATACTCAATTACTCAATTTATGGTGGAAATCCATGCTAACACCCTGGTCCATATTCTATATGTGAATATTTGGAAAGATTAGTTTTAGCTTTAATATTAACTATTCTTTTAAAACTGCAGATGGATACATGTTGATGTATGGCAAAACCAATACACTATTGTAAAGTAATTAGCCTCCAATTAAATAAATTTATATTAAAAAAAGAAAATATAGAAACAGAAAAAAAAACCTGCAGATGGAGTCATTCTTTTAAAAATATTTTAAAATAATATGATGCCATTCCATTTCGGTAAGCCTCCATAGCCAAGTGAAGTGAAGTCGCTCAGTCGTGTCCGACTCTTTGTGACCCCATGGACTGCAGCCTACCGGGCTCCTCCATCCATGTGATTTTCCAGGCAACAGTACTGGAGTGGGTTGCCATTTCCTTCTCCAGAGGATCTTCCCGACCCGGGATCGAACCCAGGTCAGTTAAGCCTCCATAACTGACTGTAAATGTCAAAAATCCCTACATAATCTGGCCTCCAACATATTTTCTGAATGTTTTTACTGCTGTTTTTTCGTTAGTTTATTCCATTACAGTCACAATGGTCTATCTGTTTCTCAAATATTCTGGGCATGCTTGGGAGAATAAGATCTTAATTTTATCTGCTTGTGATCCACTTTTTTTCATTATGTTTTAATTAATTAATCAAAGGATAATTGCTTTACAGATTTTTTGTTTGTTTTCTGTCAAACCTCAACATGAATTAGGTATACATATAATCCCCTCCCTTTTGAATG
>SJYW01030064.1:7786-44991 GCA_006410735.1 Raphicerus campestris | reverse complement strand
AATACACTATTGTAAAGTAATTAGCCTCCAATTAAATAAATTTATATTAAAAAAAGAAAATATAGAAACAGAAAAAAAAACCTGCAGATGGAGTCATTCTTTTAAAAATATTTTAAAATAATATGATGCCATTCCATTTCGGTAAGCCTCCATAGCCAAGTGAAGTGAAGTCGCTCAGTCGTGTCCGACTCTTTGTGACCCCATGGACTGCAGCCTACCGGGCTCCTCCGTCCATGTGATTTTCCAGGCAACAGTACTGGAGTGGGTTGCCATTTCCTTCTCCAGAGGATCTTCCCGACCCGGGATCGAACCCGGGTCAGTTAAGCCTCCATAACTGTAAATGTTATGACTGTAACATTTACAAAACATAAATGTTTTGACTGTAAATGTCAAAAATCCCTACATAATCTGGCCTCCAACGTATTTTCTGAATGTTTTTACTGCTGTTTTTTCATTAGTTTATTCCATTACAGTCACAATGGTCTATCTGTTTCTCAAATATTCTGGGCATGCTTGGGAGAATAAGATCTTAATTTTATCTGCTTGTGATCCACTTTTTTTCATTATGTTTTAATTAATTAATCAAAGGATAATTGCTTTACAGATTTTTTGTTTGTTTTCTGTCAAACCTCAACATGAATTAGGTATACATATAATCCCCTCCCTTTTGAATGTCCTTCCCATCTCCCTCCCCACCCTACCCCTCTAGGTTGACACAGAACCCCTGTTAGAGTTTCCTGAGCCATACAGAAAATCTCCATTGGCTATCTATTTTACATATGGTAATATGTTTATACATTACTCTTTCCATACATTTCACCCTCTCCTATCCTCTCCCCATGTCCATACATATATTCTCTATGTCTGTTTTTCCATTGCTGCCCTGTAAAAAAAATTTCTTCAGCATATTTTTATACATTCTATATATATGTGTTAGAATACAATATTTATCTTTCTCTTTCTGATTTATTTCATGCTTTGGCTTCTCAGGATCTTTTACATTTACATATGAATTGTGAAATTTTGGGCTCTAGTTCTGTGAAGAATGCCATTTGTAATTTGATGAGGATTGCTTTGAATCTGTAGATGGCATTTGGTAGTATGGTCATTTTCACAATATTGATTGTTCCTACCCAGGAACATGGAATATTTCCTCAACAGTTTACATCATCTGTAATTTCTTTCATCGGAATCTTATAGTTTTCTGTGTACAGTTCATTTCTCTCCTTGGGTAAGTTTATTACTAGATATTTAAACATTTTTGATGCAATGGTAAATGGGATTGATTCCTTAATTTCTCTTTCTGATTTTTAATGGTTCAGTTCAGTTAATTAATTCAGTCATGTCCGAATATTTGGGACCCTGTGAATCAGAGCATGCCAGGCCTCCCTGTCCATCACCAACTCCCAGAGTTCACTCAGACTCACTTCCATCGAGTCAATGATGCCATCTAGCCAACTCACCCCCTCTGTCAGCCCCTTCTCCTCCTGCCCTCAATCCATCCCAGCATCAGAGTATTTGCAAGAGTCAACTCTTCGCAGGAGGTGGCCAAACTATAGGAGTTTCAGCTTCAGCATCATTCCCTTCAAAATAATCAGAGGGTCTATCTCCTTCAAAATGGACTGGATGGATCTCCTTGCAGTCCAAGGGACTCTCAGGAGTCTTCTCCAACACCACAGTTCAAAAGCATCAATTNCAACAACAACTTTTCACTATCTCTTGAAGTTTTGGCTCCTATCTTCCCTTTTCAACAACTACTTTATTTAAGGATGTCAAATATTTGCCAAAATACTTCTTATCCTCTGTGCTTCATTATTTTTTCCTCCTTTATGCCTGTAACAATTTCCCTTTCTAGCATAATAAATAATTTTCTCACTTATACCCCTTTAACTTCAATATTTAATATTCTTGCCTGAGTATATCTTGTGAATATATTCCTGACCCCTGACACACTGCTTCAGAAAAATCCTGTCATCTGGTATGAGACACAAGAGAGGAGTTGAATCCACATGCATATAGTTGTGCAAACATCTAAGCATCATGTAGAATTAAAAGATAACTTGCTTGCCTTGGAAAATAATGAAATGACTCAGTTATTAGGATAATTGCTAAAATGTTTCTAGATTGAGTTGTAAAAACTAAAACAGGAATAAAAAATAGTAATTAAAAAATGTGTGTTGCATAGAAAATAAGAGTAGAAGGATATGAAGTTTTTAATTACCATGTTAACTTTACAAGGCTAAACTGAGTATTGGACAGAGGCTTGCAATTGTCTGTTTGCATATAGCTATTTCAAAGATAAACAATTGCTTAAATAAATAATATGTTTGCTAAATGATTAACTGCATTTTCTATACTGAAAATTAAACTGTGGGTAATAAATGATATAAAAACAAAGAATTTTTTTAAATACTATCAATCTAAGGGCAAAATTACTTTTCTCTTTGAAATATGCCAAGGTAAAGCTGAGTGCCAAAGAACTGATGCTTTTGAATTGTGGTGCTGAAGAAAACTCTTGGGAGTCCCTTGGACAGCAAGGAGATCAAACCAGTCCATTCTAAATGAACTCAACCCTGCTTGGCTTATCTCACTCATTATGACATTTTCTAGGTCCATCCATATGCTAGGTACAAATAGCATTATTTCTTTCTTTTTTATGACTGAGTAGTATTCCATTGTATATTATATAACACATCTCATGTATCCATTTGTCTGTCCAATGAACATTTAGGTTGATTCCATGTCTTGACTATTGAAAATAGTGGTGAAATGAACATTGGAGCGCATGTGTCTTTTCAAATTATAGTTTCATCTGTATATATGCCCAGGAGTGGGATTGCGGGAACATATGGTAATTTTATTTTTAATTTTTGAAGGAAGTTCCCTACTGTTTTCCATAGTGACTGTGCCAACTTACACTTCCACCAACAGTGTGGGAGAGTTCCTTCTTCTCCACAACCTCTCCAGCATTTATTATTTGTAAACATTTTGATGAGGGCCATTTTGACTGGTGTGAGGTGATACCTTATTGTAGTTTTGATTTTCACTTCTCTAACTGGTGATGTGAGCATTTTTTTCATGTGCCTTTTGGCTTGTATGTCTTATTTGGAAGAATGTCTTTTGAGATCTTCTATTTTTTGATCAGGTTGTTTACTTGTTTTGATATTGAGCTGCATGAGTTTTTTGTGAATTTTGGAGATTAATCCCTTGTCAGTTACATCATTTGAAAACACTTTTTCCCATTCTGTGTTTTGTCTTTTCATTTTATTTGTGTTTTCCTTTGCTGTGGAAAAGTTTCTGAGTTTAATGAGGTCCCATTTGTTTATTTTTGGTTTTATTTCCATTACTCTAAAAGACAGATTGAAAAAAAAAATTGCTGTTATTTATGTCAAAGTGTGTTCTGCCTATGTTTTATTCTAAGAGGTTTCAGTGTATCCAGTTTTACATTTAGGTCTTTAATTCATCTTGAGTTTATTTTTTGTTGTGGTGTTAGAGCATCTTATAATTTCTTTCTTTCACAAGTAGCTATCCAGTTTTCCCAGCAATCCTATTAAAGGGACTGTCTTTTCTCCATTGTAGTGCTTTGCCTTCTTTATCATTAATGAATTGACCATATATGTGTACATTTAATTCTGGGCTTTCTATCTTGTTTTATCTCTATGTCTGATTTTGTGCCATTACCATACTGTTTTAATTTATTTAGCTTTGTAGTATAGTCTGTATTCAGGGAGCTGGATTCCTCTGGCTCCTGTAGCATCTTTCTCAAGATAGCTTTGGCTATTTGGGGTCTTTTTGTATTTCTATATATACTTTATTTTTTTTGGGGGGGGGGTTAGTTCTCTGAAAGATGACATTGGCAATTTGATAGGAATTGCATTGAATTTGCAGATTGCCTTGGGTAGCATAGTCATTTTGACAATATTGATTTTCTTCAATCCAAGAACACAGTATATTTCCATTCATTTCTGTCCTAAATGTAACTTATTTGAAAATGATTGTTGCAAAAGTAAGTGAGATGTAAGTTAAGATGAGTTTATATGGATTAGAGGCTTTCTTGTTAGCTGTCAGTAAAAAATCTGCCTGCAATGCAGTAAGTCAGGATTAGGCATATCCTGAATTCAATATGACTGGTTTCTTTACAAGAAGAGAAAGGACAAAGAAATAGACAAAAAAAAAAAAAAAACAAACAGGAATGAAGTCGATTAAATAACAGAAGTAGAGCTTGGAGTAATGTACATATAAGCCAAAGGATATCAAGGATTGGTGGCAATACAAAAATTGTGAGAAAAACTTGGAGCTGACTGCCCCCTAGCTATTTCTGATAAAGTTTAAGATGTGTATCAATGGTGAAATATGTATATTTTGCTTAAAATTATAAAATCATTTTAGTTGTGTATTTATTTACTGCAAAAAGTATCACAGTTAACAGCCACTGTTCACACCAAAGCATTGTTGATTGTTTTATTTAAAATGATGATTTTCCAAATGATGTACGTAAATGTCCGCAGTAATTGGTTGTTTTTGCTTGTCTTGTCTTTGTTTGTTTGTTTAATTTTAATTTCATAAGATTCTCTATGACCTTGTAATAGCTTCAGATAATTGATGTGCTTAGACTCTTACATAAAATTCACCACATAAATATTTCTGATGTGAAAACAGCTGATCCTTTTATTTATTCTCTAACTTCTATGATATAAAAGTGCTGTATCTGGATCTTTTGAATCCTTTCAACATTTAATTAGGGAAATCATGTAGACTGTAAATTATGACTCTTTAGTTGTTTCATGCCACACAAGTTTCATAATAAAGAAAATACAATATAGTTATATTTTCATGATGCTGTACAAAGGTACTATAAAAAAATAAGACATGGGAATTTTGTAGAATAACATAAAATTAGTAGAAAAATTTTTGATATCTTTTTGGGCATAGTTATTTTCTTTTAACTTAATTATATTCAAGAGAGAAAGATGAACATAGTAGAAAGACTACATATATATTTTAAAAGTTTTCTTAAAAATTGATATCACATCATCACTGGCTTATGTTTTAATGAAGACATATTTTGTTAAACTTAAAAATGAAATAATTTTAACAATTTATAAATATTGCTTCTGGCTATATGTTTCCTAACTCAAAAGTTAAATCTTCTTTGATAATAGTAATAGAGATAAATGCTACAGTTAGTAGAGTTATTAAACAATTACTTGATATTTAGAAAGTCTTAAATATCAAGATTAAAGAACAGGAGGGTTTATTGTATATAGCGAACATGTGTCTATATAATAAGAAAGCAAATCAATAACCATATAACAATATAATCATATAACCATATAACCATAATCTCCATATACTTTGCACTTCGGGAAGTGGGTAAATTAAAAGTCCTCCTTTATGTGACAACTTATTTTCTATGGCATCGACTCAAAGGTTATCTATACCAATTTATTTGACAATTTTGTTGTTGTTCTGGATGTAATACTTTGTGAGAATTTAGAGTACCTAGTGTTAAACATGGAGAAGGCAAAGGCAACCCACTCCAGTGTTCTTGCCTGGAAAATCCCACGGATGGAAGACCCTGGTGGGCTACAGTCCATGGGGTCGCTAAGAGTCAGACACGACTAAGCGACTTCACATTCACTTTTCACTTTCCTGCATTGGAGAAGGAAATGGCAACCCACTCCAGTGTTCTTGCCTGGAGAATCCCAGGGACAGGAGAGCCTGGTGGGCTGCCATCTATGGAGTCGCACAGAGTCAGACAGGACTGAAGCAACTTAGCAGCAGCAGCAGCAGCAGCAGCAGCAGCAGCAGCAGTGTTAAATATTTTGTGTTTAGATAAGATTTTTCTGCTTTATAATATGTTGAATGAGTCATTTGCCAGCTAGTACACTGGAAGTATTTTCATTCAAACTCCACAGTTTAATTTGTATTCTGCTCATTCCTTCCACAGACCCCTGAATAAATTTTGAGGACAAGAAAAAATGAAAACAATCTTCCGTTCATAGAGTTAAAGATGGTTAAATTCTTAAGAGAAACAACAAATCTCTTGAATTTAAAAAAATTGTTGAAAGGAAGCTTGTCACACTGGTGGAAAGTTAAAACAAATGAATGGGCAGCAAGTAAAGCTATGTTGGGAAAAGGGAAAACACTGCATTTGCACTAATGATCAATGTCTAAATGTTATACACATACTATGTATTTTGTTCAAAATCTATCATGCACACACAAAGACAATATTTTTCAATAGTAAATAGAGTAAAAATAGTCAATCTTTACTGAGAAATTTTAGAAAAGGCAGAGGAACCAGAGATCAAATTGCCAACATCCGCTGGATCATGGAAAAAGTAAGAAAGTTCCAGAAAAACATCTATTTCTGCTTTATTGACTATACCAAAGCCTTTGACTGTGTGGATCACAATAAACTGTGGAAAATTCTGAAACAGATGAGAATACCAGACCATCTGACTTGCCTCTTGAGAAACCTATATGCAGGTCAGGAAGCAACAGTTAGAACTGGACATGGAACAACAGACTGGTTCCAAATAGGAAAAGGAGTACGTCAAGGCTGTATATTGTCACCCTGNACGCTCATAACCCTTTGTTATGCTCAACCCTGTTTCCAACCTTCGTCATGAGTGGAGCAAACATTCTCAGTATTTACTTAAAGCCTTCCAGCTCCTCCATAGGTCTCCAAACGGAGAAAATAGCCTGCAAGTGTCAGACATTTTATCTCTCTTAAGCGGCAGGAGGAAACAAACTAGCGATACTTTCTCCTTCTCTATACAAATTTAAAAAGAGGTTTCTCTTAAAATTCTGTGTTGCCATAATGACACCTGGTTTCACTTGAAGTTAACCATTGCCTTTTTCTTATGGAAACCCCAAACTCTGTCTTCAAGTCGGTTCACCTTTTGGGCTCAGAACCTACTTGATAAACCAATATGTTATACTCTGATATTGTTCCTCTAATCTATGTAAATGAAACTATTTGTATGGTGATCTGCCCTTATTTAAGATTCAAGTTAATCATTTTATGGCCCAAGATAACCCATTTAGAGCCAAAGTTATCCCAAAACACATCTTATGGGTGAGGGGCCTGGTGCCATTCTAAGTTTTGAGACATTCCTTTCTTTCATTAACAGACTGCTGGTGACTATACAACATCCAGCTAAAGACTAGCAGGGGGGTATTCTTTCTACCCCCTTCTGATGCCTATGTCAGAAGCTTTCTCTATCTCCTTTATACTTTAATAAAACTTTATTACACAAAAGCTCTGAGCGATCAAGCCTCGTCTCTGGCCCCGGATTGAATTCTTCTCCTCCGGGGGCCAAGAATCCCGGCGTCGTGATTCAACAACAACTTTTCACTATCTCTTGAAGTTTTGGCTCCTATCTTCCCTTTTCAACAACTACTTTATTTAAGGATGTCAAATATTTGCCAAAATACTTCTTATCCTCTGTGCTTCATTATTTTTTCCTCCTTTATGCCTGTAACAATTTCCCTTTCTAGCATAATAAATAATTTTCTCACTTATACCCCTTTAACTTCAATATTTAATATTCTTGCCTGAGTATATCTTGTGAATATATTCCTGACCCCTGACACACTGCTTCAGAAAAATCCTGTCATCTGGTATGAGACACAAGAGAGGAGTTGAATCCACATGCATATAGTTGTGCAAACATCTAAGCATCATGTAGAATTAAAAGATAACTTGCTTGCCTTGGAAAATAATGAAATGACTCAGTTATTAGGATAATTGCTAAAATGTTTCTAGATTGAGTTGTAAAAACTAAAACAGGAATAAAAAATAGTAATTAAAAAATGTGTGTTGCATAGAAAATAAGAGTAGAAGGATATGAAGTTTTTAATTACCATGTTAACTTTACAAGGCTAAACTGAGTATTGGACAGAGGCTTGCAATTGTCTGTTTGCATATAGCTATTTCAAAGATAAACAATTGCTTAAATAAATAATATGTTTGCTAAATGATTAACTGCATTTTCTATACTGAAAATTAAACTGTGGGTAATAAATGATATAAAAACAAAGAATTTTTTTAAATACTATCAATCTAAGGGCAAAATTACTTTTCTCTTTGAAATATGCCAAGGTAAAGCTGAGTGCCAAAGAACTGATGCTTTTGAATTGTGGTGCTGAAGAAAACTCTTGGGAGTCCCTTGGACAGCAAGGAGATCAAACCAGTCCATTCTAAATGAACTCAACCCTGCTTGGCTTATCTCACTCATTATGACATTTTCTAGGTCCATCCATATGCTAGGTACAAATAGCATTATTTCTTTCTTTTTTATGACTGAGTAGTATTCCATTGTATATTATATAACACATCTCATGTATCCATTTGTCTGTCCAATGAACATTTAGGTTGATTCCATGTCTTGACTATTGAAAATAGTGGTGAAATGAACATTGGAGCGCATGTGTCTTTTCAAATTATAGTTTCATCTGTATATATGCCCAGGAGTGGGATTGCGGGAACATATGGTAATTTTATTTTTAATTTTTGAAGGAAGTTCCCTACTGTTTTCCATAGTGACTGTGCCAACTTACACTTCCACCAACAGTGTGGGAGAGTTCCTTCTTCTCCACAACCTCTCCAGCATTTATTATTTGTAAACATTTTGATGAGGGCCATTTTGACTGGTGTGAGGTGATACCTTATTGTAGTTTTGATTTTCACTTCTCTAACTGGTGATGTTGAGCATTTTTTTCATGTGCCTTTTGGCTTGTATGTCTTATTTGGAAGAATGTCTTTTGAGATCTTCTATTTTTGATCGGGTTGTTTACTTGTTTTGATATTGAGCTGCATGAGTTTTTTGTAAATTTTGGAGATTAATCCCTTGTCAGTTACATCATTTGCAAACACTTTTTCCCATTCTGTGTGTTGTCTTTTCATTTTATTTGTGTTTTCCTTTGCTGTGGAAAAGTTTCTGAGTTNAAACTGTATTAGCCTTTGCCATGCTTCTTTCTGTATTCCAAGGCCAAATTTGCCTGTTACTCTACGTGTTTCTTGACTTCCTACTTTTGCATTCCAGTCCCCTATAATGAAAAATCACATCTTTTTTGGGTGTTAGTTCTACAAGGTCTTGTACGTCTTCATAAAACCGTTCAACTTCAGCTTCTTCAGCATTATTGGTTGGGCAATAGACTTGAATAACTGTGATCGTGAACAGTTTGCCTTGGAGATGAACAGAGATCATTCTGTCATTTTTGAGAAGCATCCAAGTACTGCATTTCTGACTCTTTTGTTGGCCTTAATGGCTACTCCATTTTTTCTGATGTCATTACTCATCTCTTTATCNCCCCTATAATGAAAAATCACATCTTTTTTGGGTGTTAGTTCTACAAGGTCTTGTACGTCTTCATAAAACCGTTCAACTTCATCTTCTTCAGCATTATTGGTTGGGCAATAGACTTGGATAACTGTAATATTGAACGGTTTGCCTTGGAGATGAACAGAGATCATTCTGTCATTTTTGAGATGCATCCAAGTACTGCATTTCTGACTCTTTTGTTGGCCGTGATGGCTACGCCATTTTTTCTGATGTCATTACTCATCTCTTTATCAATCTGTCTTTAGGAATTATCACACACAACCTTTGGCATCTATATAGTATTAAATAAGAAAACCTAAATAGAAACCAGATTATTACTCATCCTTCACCATGTTCGTCATCTTGAGTATGTGAGTATGGACATACCTGCAGAAAGAATTATAACCCTCAAACTTCACATTGGCTTCTTAAAATTCTCTCAAAATAAAAGTATACTGATATATTTTTTTTTAAAGGAGAAAACATCCTCTGAATTGATTTTTGTTTACTGTTACCTTAATTCAAGTTAACACTGTGAGATCATCTGCCAACTGAACTCAGGACTGGAGGGAAAGATAGCTGTAACTGGTAAATCAGAAGAAGAAAGTGTAATTTAAACATAATTTCAGGAAAGATCAAAGAGCTTTCAAAAGAGCAAGCCTCGATGAACAGCTAGTAAAGATTGACAGGACAAAGGTGATCCCCTTAGAATAAGTGAGATTATTGCAGGGTCGTAAAGTATAATATCTTTGATGGAAGTTTAATGGAAACCTCATTGCCTAATTTAATAATGGAACTTTATTGTTAGCTGAGGTGTCCTTTAAAACGTGATGCCTACATATTTCCAATTATGTTAATTCAAACTTATGTCTCTGTTTCTTGAGCTTTCTCAATCTGTGTGACAAAAAAAGAAGGCTGCCTGAGTTTGAAGATAATACAACCTCATTTTCCAAAATAGTTTAAATTTAAAAATAGCTTTCTTCTGTTTTCAAAAACACAATTAAGGAAGTTTTAAGACATTCTTAAATGTATTGGTAATTCATGGTAGATGGAAATTAAGTCAGGAATGGCATTCTTTTCTTTCCAGATGCATTTTGTGTTCTTTTGTGTAGTTGCTGTTTGTTTACAATTTGCAAAGGGAACTATGTAGCTTAATGCCCAAAGTGTTTTAACCTGTATTTTTATATACTTGTATAAGCGGTATTGAAGATAAACAGTGAAAGAGAAGACCAGCCNGACTCTTTTGTTGGCCGTGATGGCTACGCCATTTTTTCTGATGTCATTACTCATCTCTTTATCAATCTGTCTTTAGGAATTATCACACACAACCTTTGGCATCTATATAGTATTAAATAAGAAAACCTAAATAGAAACCAGATTATTACTCATCCTTCACCATGTTCGTCATCTTGAGTATGTGAGTATGGACATACCTGCAGAAAGAATTAGAACCCTCAAACTTCACCTTCTTAAAATTCTCTCAAAATAAAAGTATACTGATATATATATATATTTTTTAAAGGAGAAAACATCCTCTGAATTGATTTTTGTTTACTGTTACCTTAATTCAAGTTAACACTGTGAGATCATCTGCCAACTGAACTCAGGACTGGAGGGAAAGATAGCTGTAACTGGTAAATCAGAAGAAGAAAGTGTAATTTAAACATAATTTCAGGAAAGATCAAAGAGCTTTCAAAAGAGCAAGCCTCGATGAACAGCTAGTAAAGATTGACAGGACAAAGGTGATCCCCTTAGAATAAGTGAGATTATTGCAGGGTCGTAAAGTATAATATCTTTGATGGAAGTTTAATGGAAACCTCATTGCTTAATTTAATAATGGAACTTTATTGTTAGCTGAGGTGTCCTTTAAAACGTGATGCCTACATATTTCCAATTATGTTAATTCAAACTTATGTCCCTGTTTCTTGAGCTTTCTCAATCTGTGTGACAAAAAAAGAAGGCTGCCTGAGTTTGAAGATAATACAACCTCATTTTCCAAAATAGTTTAAATTTAAAAATAGCTTTCTTCTGTTTTCAAAAACACAATTAAGGAAGTTTTAAGACATTCTTAAATGTATTGGTAATTCATGGTAGATGGAAATTAAGTCAGGAATGGCATTCTTTTCTTTCCAGATGCATTTTGTGTTCTTTTGTGTAGTTGCTGTTTGTTTACAATTTGCAAAGGGAACTATGTAGCTTAATGCCCAAAGTGTTTTAACCTGTATTTTTATATACTTGTATAAGCGGTATTGAAGATAAACAGTGAAAGAGAAGACCAGCCCAGGTAAACATAAAAAAGATTTGTATGTTGCAATAAAGTATTAGTTTTCATTGTCATAAATTGACAAGTAGTCAGTGAAGATCTACATATTCTAAAAGGCAACTTTGCTTTGTCAGTGAAAACCCAGGGCCTTAGCTTCTGACAGGTCTGCTAGCAAACTTCAGCGTTTTCACTTGACAATTTGTGCTCACAGTTGACTGCTATAAATTTCTGAGACTACACTACTCGTGTGTAAAACAGGGCTTGATGCCTCCTAGATAGAGTATTAATGTGCTGTCATATTAATATTGTATTGACAACACACTGTAGATGTTCAATTGATGAGAAGAATCAATGTTATTAAATATTGCTTCAATGTCCTATGAAAGATAGTATTTACTATTTAGAGAAATGTAATTGATGGCATTCAAAAATCTGTTTCCATTCATATGTAAAATGTGTCATTATTAAGAAAGTATTCCAATTTGTCATTTTTAATTTTGTGTGCTGATAACTTAAATTAATTATGCTATTAAGCTACTAGTATTTTCTAAAAGGAACTGTACTATATATACACTGTATATAATGGTACTATATATATACTGGGTGATTATGAATATGTAGGCTGACTTTCATGCTCTCTAGGATAGAGTAATATAATTAGAGAGACTGCAACAAAGAAATAAACAAATGATTAAGAGATCATGAAGAAGAGACTAGATGAATTGAGACCTAGAATCAGAGCATTAAGGATCAGCAAATCATATTTGGATTGGAATGGTAACAACCAGATTTTTTAATATGACCAGGGATATGATAATTCTAGATATATTCAGCATAATGTATTTTATGGACTTAAAATATTCTACCTTTCAGGGAATTCCTTGGTGGACCTCTAGTTAGGACTCCTCACATACACGCATGGGGGCCCAGTTTCAAACGAGTAGGGGAATTTAAGATCCCTGCAAGACAGGTAGCATAGCCAAAGAAAAACCCTACATTTCATAATTTACACACATCAGTGTGATTTAATTACAGATGTACATAAAAACGAACAAAATACTTTTGATTCAGAAGTATTTATATCTGTTACGTCTGTTTGCCCATGATATGTAGTGAGTTTTCCTTGTAGATAAAAATCTATATGATATTAATGCTGGAAAACACAAGCAGAAGAGAAAGATTAATACGGTGTCTATAGCTGACAGTTGTTTCTGTGTTTACATACCATGAATCATCTGTGAAACTCATGAGCATTCTTTTCTATGTCATGTCATTTCACATATATATGTCATTTTGCCTGGAGGCTTAAAAAAAAACTTTTTCCAATAGATAATAAATAATTGTGGTGCTGGAGAAGACTCTTCAGAGTTNTGAAACTCATGAGTATTCTTTTCTATGTCATGTCATTTCACATATATATGTCATTTTGCCTGGAGGCTTAAAAAATTTTTTTTCCAATAGATAATAAATAATTGTGGTGCTGGAGAAGACTCTTGAGAGTCCCTTGGATTGCAAGGACAACAAACCAGTCAATCCTAAAGGAAATAGTCCCTGATTATTCATTGGAAGGACTGATGTAGAAGTTGAAGCTCTAACAATTTGGCCACCTGATGCAAAGAGCCGACCCATTGGAAAAGACTCTGATGTTGGGAAAGATTGAGGGCAGGAGGAGAAGGGGAAGCAAAGGATGAGATGGTTGGGTGGCATTACTGACGCAATGAACCTGACTCTGAGCAAACTCCTGCAGGAGACAGTGAAGGACAGGGAAGTCTGGCAAGCTGCAGTCCATAGGGTCTGGAGATAATTTAGCAACTGAACGACAATAAACAAGAACATTTGAGAACTAAGAGACATCAAAATGACCAGAGGTCAAAGAACAGGGCCCCTAACAAGTCATGTGGTGCAACTGTGATTTTGTTTTACAGGTGGCATTACACTGTTAATGTTAGAATGACAAGAACCTTTTTGGACAATAGAGAAAAATGGTATAACAAGCTATTTCTGTGACAGGGATTTTGGCTATAGAATGTGAACTAGTACCTTTCTTCAATATAATTTATAACAAAATCTGATTTTGTTAGTGATAATAAAGAAAAATATCTAGCAGTAGTTGCTAAGATTTTGGGAACATAATTTATAGATTATACTCAGCAGGTAATGATCTTCTTTATATAATCTGCTGTAATAAACTGATAGATTAATAAGTGTTAAGTGCAAACAAGCTAATAATTAATTAAATTTGATTCATACATACCTGTAATATTTCAGGTGGCTATTTAACTGAAAAATAGTTAAAACTAAATACAATTATATGTTAATGTTTAGAATTATTGTGAAGTTTTTCTAGGTATTACATTTATATATGAGGCTTCCCTGATGTCACAGATGGTAAAAAATCTGCCTGAAATGCAGGAGACACAGGTTTGATCCCTGGGTTTGGAAGGTTCCCTTGAGAAGGGAATGACCACCCAATCAAATATTCTTGGCTGGAGAATTCTGTGGACAAAGGAGTGTTGCAGGCTACTGTTCACAAGTTTGCAGAGTTGGATAAGACTGAGCAACTAACATACACGCATTTACATATATGCATAGAATTGGCATTTATGTAGGCCTAACAATTTAATTCCCTGATGTTCAAGCTGGTTTTAGAATAGGCAGAGGAACCAGAGATCAAATTGCTAACATCCTCTGGATCATGGAAAAAGCAAGAGAGTTACAGAAAAACATCTACTTCTGCTTTATTGACTATGCCAAAGCCTTTGACTGTGTGGATCACAATAAACTGTGGAAAATTCTGAAAGAGATGGGACTACCAGACCACCAAACCTGCCCCTTGAGAAATCTGTATGCAGGTCAGGAAGCAACAGTTAGAACTGGACATGGAACAACAGACTGGTTCCAAATAGGAAAAGGAGTATGTCAAGGCTGTGTACTGTCATCCAGTTTATTTAACTTCTATGCAGAGTGCATCATGAGAAATGCTGGAATGGAAGAAACACAAGCTGGCATCAAAATTGCTGGGAGAAATAACAATAACCTCAGATATGCAGATGATACCACCCTTATGGCAGAAAGTGAAGAACTAAAGAATCTCTTGATGAAAGTGAAAGAGGAAAGCGAAAAAGTTGGTTTAAAGATCAACATTCAGAAAACAAAGATTATGGCATCCAGTCCCATCACTTCATGGGAAATAGATGGAGAAACGGTGGAAACAGTGTCAGACTTTATTTTTGGGGGCTCCAAAATCACTGCAGATAGTGACTGCAGCCATGAAATTAAAGGACACTTAATCCTTGGAAGAAAAGTTATGACCAACCTAGATAGCATATTCAAAAGCAGAGACATTACTTTGCCGACTAAGGTCCGTCTAGTCAAGGCTATAGTTTTTCCTGTGGTTATGTATGGATGTGAGAGTTGGACTGTGAAGAAGTCTGAGTGCCGAAGAATTGATGCTTTTGAACTGTGGTGTTGGAGAAGACTCTTGAGAGTCCCTTGGACTGCAAGGAGATACAAGCAGTCCATTCTGAAGGAGATCAACCCTGGGATTTCTTTGGAAGGAATGATGGGAATGATGCAGATGCTGAAACTCCAGTACTTTGGCCACCTCATGCGAAGAGTTGACTCATTGGAAAATACTCTGATGCTGGGAAAGATTGGGGGCAGGAGGAGAAGGGGACGACAGAGGATGAGATGGCTGGATGGCATCACTGACTTGATGAACGTGAATCTGAGTGAACTCCGGGAGATGGTGATGGACAGAGAGGCCTGGCGTGCTGCGATTTATGGCATGGGGTCGCGAAGAGTCGGACACAACTGAGCGACTGAACTGAACTGAACAATTTAACTCTTTGACAGATTTTTTTAGAGTAAACCTTTTGTCAAATATAACTCGTATAAAATCTTCTGGATGGCATAATGAGGATATATATTGCAACTGAGAAAAGGAAAAGCAAACACAACTGAGATTAGAAATTCTCAAAAGCTTCTCAAAAAATGAAGAGGAGAAAATTTTGTCTCTCTGATAATTAGTAAGTAACTAATCAATACAAAGAAAAAAAATCCAGACGTGTAGCATTTTAAAGCAACTGAATGTCATTTTTGTTTGTGTATGCTGATAGCTATGTAAATTAAGTCCTTTGTTCATCACTGTGACTGAACAATATGTGAGGTCACATGGCTAAAAGCCCCAAACTCTCTTTAAGTCATTTCAATACTATTAATTCTCTGAAGCTTGTTATATACGTTACTTTTTTAAACCACACACGTGTGTGTGTCAGTGTCTGCATGTGCATGTATATGTCAGGAAGAGAGAGAACGAGATTAATTGTAGTAAACAGTATTGATAGTACTGCCCTAAATCACTCTTTATTTCAATATCCTGTACAGAACACTTGAGACTGGATTTACATTCCAGCTCTTGACTTTGACCTCTCTCCTGTGACTTGCTTTATCCACCAGTTTATTAGCACACATGACACAAGCATCATCATTGGGTAGATGTTCTCTCTTTGGCTTCTATCACTTCAGTTCAGTTCAGTCTCTCAGTCATGTCCGACTCTTTACGACCCCATGGCCCACACAATACCAAGCTTCTCTGTCCATCACCAATTCCTGGAGTTTACCCAAACTTATGTCTGTTGAGTGGGTGAAGCCATCCAGCCATCTCATCCCCTGTCATTCCCTTGTCCTCTTGCCCTCTATCTTTCCCAGCATCATGGTCTTTTCAAACGAGTCAGCTCTTTGCATTAGGTAGCCAAAATATTGGAGTTTCAGATTCAACATAAGTCCCACCAACAAACATTTAGGACTGCTCTTCTTTAGGATGCACTGGTTGGATCTCCTTGCAGTCCAAGGGACTCTCAAGAGTCTTCTCCAACACCACAGTTCAAAAGCATAAATTCTTTGGGGCTCAGCTTTCTTTAGTCCAACTCTCACATCCATACATGACTATTGGAAAAACCATAGCCATGACTAGATGGACCTTTGTTGGTAATGTCTCTGCTTTTTAATATTCTGTCTAAATTAGTCATAACTTTCCTTCCAAGGAGTAAATGTCTTTTAATTTCATCACTGCAGTCACTATCTGTAGTGATTTTGGAGCCCCCAAAATTAAAGTCTGCCATTGTTTCTACTGTTTCCCCATCTATTTGCCATGAAGTTATGCCATGATCTTAGTTTTTGGAATGTTGATCTTTAAAACATTTCACTCTCCTCTTTCACTTTCATCAAGAGGCTTTTAGTTCTTCCTCACTTTCTGCCATAAGGGGGTGTCATCTGCATTTTTGAGGTTATTGATATTTCTTTCAGCAATCTTGATTCCAGCTTGTGCTTCATCCAACCCAGCATTTCTCATGATGAACTCTTTTATATGAGATAAATAAGCAGGGTGACAATATACACTCTTGACGTACTCCTCTCCTGATTTAGAATCAGTTTGTTATTCCATGTCCAGTTCTAAGTTGCTTCCTGACCTGCATACAGGTTTCTCAAGAGGCAGGTCAGGTGGTCTGGTATTTCCATCTCTTTCAGAATTTTCCCCAGTTTATTGTAATCCACACATTCAAAGGGTTTTGGCATAGTCAATAAAGCAGAAGTAGATGTTTTTCTGGAAATCTCTTGCTTTTCTGATGATCCAGCGGATGTTGGCAATTTGATCTCTGGTTACTTTGCCTTTTCTAAATCCAGCTTGAACATCTGGAAGTTCACAATTCATGTATTGCTGAAGCCTGGCTTGGAGAATTTTGAACATTACTAGCTTGTGAGATGAGTGCAATTGTGCAGTAGTTTGAGCATT
This sequence comes from Raphicerus campestris, assembly GCA_006410735.1. NCBI lineage: Eukaryota > Metazoa > Chordata > Mammalia > Artiodactyla > Bovidae > Raphicerus > Raphicerus campestris. The sequence continues at coordinate 27,602 of SJYW01030064.1, read as the reverse complement.
CTTTGGCATGGCCTTTCTTTGGGATTGAAATGAAAACTGCCTTTTCCAGTCCTGTGGCCACTGCTGAGTTTTCCAAATTTGTTGGCATATTGACTGTAGCACTTTCACAGCATCATCTTTTAGGTTCTGAAATAGCTCAACTGAAATTCCATCACCTCCACTAGCTTTGTTTGTAGTGCTGCTTCCTAACGCCCACTTGACTTCACATTCCAAGATGTCTGGCTCTAGATGAGTGATCACATCATCATGATTATCTGGGTCATGAAGATCTTTTTTGTACAGTTCTTCCGTGTATTCTTGCCACCTGTTCTTAATATCTTCTGCTTCTGTTAGGTCCTTATCATTTCTGTCCTTTATTGAGCCCATCTTTGCATGAAATATTCCCTTGGTATCTCTAACTTTTTGAAGAGATCTCTAGTCTTTCTCATTCTATTATTTTTCTCTATTTCTTTTTAGTGATCACTGAAGAAGGTTTTCTTATCTCTTCTTGCTATTCTTTGAAACTCTGCATTCAAATGGGTATATTTTTTCCTTTTCTTTGCATTTTGTTTCTCTTCTTTTCACAGCTATTTGTAAGGCCTCCCTGACAGCCTTTTTTTTTTTCATTTATTTTTCTTGTGGATGGTCTTGATCCCTGTCTCCTATACAATGTCATGAACCTCCATCCATAGTTCATCAGGCACTCTGTCTATCAAATCTAGTTCCTTAAATCTATTTGTCATTTCTGCCTTATAACCATAAGGCATTAGATTTAAGTCATACCTGAATGGTCTAGTGGTTTTCTCTACTTTCTTCAATTTCAGTCTGAATTTGGCAATAAGGAGTTCATGATCTGAGCCACACTCAGCTCCTGTTCTTGCTTTTTCTGACTGTATAGAGTTTCTCCATCAATCTGATTTTGGTTTTGGTCATCTGGTGATGTCCATGTGTAGTCTTCTCTTTTGTTGTTGAAAGAGGGTGTTTGCTATGATCAGTGTGTTCTCTTGGCAAAACTCTATTAGCCTTTTTCCTGCTTCATTCTGTAATTCAAGGCCTAATTTGCCTTTTACTCCAGGTGTTTCTTGACTTTGTACTATTGCATTCCAGTCCTTTATAATGAAAAGGACCTCTTTTGGGGGTGTTAGTTCTAAAAGATCTTATTTGTTGTCATAGAAAAGTTCAACTTCAGCTTCTTTAGTGTTACTGGTCCAGGCATAAACTTGGATTTCTGTGATATTGAATGGTTTGCCTTGGAAATGAACAGAGAACATTCTTTCATTTTTGAGATTGCATATATACTCGTATATAATTTGAGACTGGCTTCTATACTCACCACAAAAAATTAAAGGCCATTTCAAGAAGACTATGATTCCTAAAATCCAAACTTGTATCTGAAACTAACTCATAATCCCAAACTCAAGCCAAAAAGAGATATGTTAGCAAGATACAGAAAAGTATATTTTTTTTGTTGTTTTTTTAGGCAGTGTCTTATTACAGAGTATTACTATGTCCATATTTTACCAATGCATGAACAAATTTAATGCATATACACTTATATACAAAAATCATTTAAAAATACAAATTATTTTATATACTTTTTCTAATGGTTTTATTGAGATTTAATTCATATCACATACAGCTTAGCCAAATAAAGTCCCCCATTCAATATTTTTGCTTCTTCAAGTTGTATACCTATCACCATAACCAATTCTAGATCATTTTAATCACCCCAAAGTCAACCCTAAGTACGTTAGCAGTCCCTCTCCATTTCACCCAATCCCCAGGCCCTTCAGTCTTAGAAACTATTAGTCTACTCCAGTTGCAATAGCAGGACTTCCCGGGTGGCACAGTGGTAAAAAATAATCTGCCTTCCACTGTAGACACAAGAGACATGGGTTCAATCTCTGGATCAGGAAGATTCCCTGAAGTAGGAAATGGCAACCTGCTCTGGTATTCTTGCCAGGGAAGAGGCTAACAGACTGGAGTCCACGGGGTCACAAAGAGTCAGACATGACTGAGTGACTGAATCCGCAACAACAAAACTACAACAGCAATTTAGGAATATCTTCCAAGAGATGTTGTTCAGAATACTTTTGCATTTATAAGGATTCAGAACAGGCCTCCTAAAGTTGTGCCATTTCTAAGACTTCTCCAGTGTTTAAGAATCTATGCTTCCAAAGAAGTGGACACAGGTTCCATCCTGATCAGGTAACTAATATCCCTGATGTCACATGGTGTAGCCAAAAAAAAATGTGCCACCTTTGTATGTGGATTATTGTGAGCGTGTGAGCTATAGTTAACTGAAACCCTGTGGGTGCAAGAGAAACTACCGTTTTCTTAACTAGAAAAATTTTAAATTGGGAATTTCCCCCAAAATAGAGTTATTGTGGGAGAAAACTTTCTTCTAAGTGTCCCCATCTGTATGGCTAGGGAAACATCTAATAACCAATATCTCCTGTTTTTCTTACCTACTTGTGAATGAATGTCTCATGTATGTAGAATCCCTGTATGTATGAAATTAAACTTGGTTTTCTCCCATGAATCGGTCTCATGTTGATCCAATTATTAGACCAGCTGAAATGCACTTATACCGTGGTGAAAAATTCTCACCCGCAACATGTTTAATCAGGTTTCTCTTGTTCTTTTTAATCCTCTATTAAGATATCATTCAGGACTGGAAAAGGTCAGTGTTCATTCCAATCCCAAAGAAAGGAAATGCCAAAGAATGCTCAAACTACTGCACAATTACACTCATCTCACATACTAGTAAAGTGATGCTTAAAATTCTCCAGGCTAGGTTTCAGCAATACATGAACCGTGAACTTCTAGATGTTCAAATTGGTTTTAGAAAAGGCAGAGGAACCAGAGATCAAATTGCCAACAACTGCTGGNAGAGATCAAACCTGTGCCCCCTGCAATGAGAGTGCCCAAGTTTAACCACTTGGGACTGCCAAGGAATCCTCAGGCATACCTTATTTTATTACACTTTGCTTTACTGCACTTTGCAGATACAGCATTTTCTACATATTTCAGGTTTGTGGCTACCCTATATCAAACAAGTCTATTGGCATTTTTATTTCCAACAGAATTATTTTTAATTAAGGTAAGTACATTTTCTTCTCAGATGTAATGTTATGCACTTAAGAGACTATGCTATAAACAAAGCTATTATATGCACTGGGAAACCAAAAATTTGTGTGATGTACATTACTGCAAGTTTACTTTATTGCAGTGATATGAAACCAAACCTCCAGCTTTTCTTAGATTTGTGTGTATTCTTTGATGTCTCACGGTTTTAGCTCTTACATGTTCTCTTATTTTTCTATTCTGTTCTTTGGGAAGTATATTAATGTACTTATTATGAAAACTTTATAAAGTAAATCCTAAGCTATGGAGACATGATTTCCCCTGCTTTGTTTATTTTCCTGACTTTCTTTGCTGTTGTTGGTTGGTTATTTTCCATGAAATGTTTTAAATCAGTTTGAGAAAGAACTTTTATAGGATTTTTATTTGAGATTGAAAAAAGTTTCAGATAAATTTGTGATCTTTAAGTTATTTAGTTTGTTTAATCAATCATAATAAACTATGGCTCTATGGACTTTCCATCACCTTTGACTTTAAACAATGTCTGTACAATCTCTATTAGGTTCGTACACATTCTTTCAAATATTTACTTATAAATAATGCATATTTTTGATGCTTTATAAATATCATTTGTACTTTCAAGACTTATAATTGTTTTATACTAAAAAACAGTTTTCAATATTGTACCAAAAAAAAAACATGAACTTAACAAATTCACTGATTTATTTTAATAATTTCCCAGTAGGTTTCTTTGTATTTTCTATCATCACAAACAAAGATAATGAAATTTATTTCTTCGTTTCTAATTATTATTCATTTTATTTCTTTTTCTAATTTCATGAGCTAGATCCTCCAGTACAAGGGTGGATGGAAATGGTAATAGTAAACTTTCTTGTTTCCAACTTCAGTATTTCATAACTCTATACAGATTGGCAGAAAATCCTAAGTAATTAAGTTCTATTATCTTCTAAATGATCAATGAGCTTTTCAAATACATATTTCTAAGATAAGTTCACATGATATTTCTATCTCATTGTTCTAATACAGCGACATGCTTTATGATTACAAAATGCTAAAATAAATAAATAAAGCATCATTTGCTCATGATGTGTCCTCTTTCCTACCTACTGCTTCATTAAATTTGTTAACTGTTTCAAGATATTCATCTGCAAGTTTTTAAGAGAGATCAGACTATAATTATCCTTTCTTATAGTGTACTTTCCTGGCAACATGAAGCATATAATTGACATTTCTTATAACAGTCAAGGGTGTGAAGATAGACATGTTTTTAAAAAGATATTTTAAGGTGGGAGTAGATGAGGATTGTTTGGGGGTTTGATAAGTCAAATATTCTTATTATTCTTCCAAGGGAGGTGGCAAGTAGGAAACTGGACATATGAGTCTGGCGTTCAGACATGACCTGAGCATGAGTGTTTGAAATTGGGAATATTTGGGATTTGCAGGCATTTATGGTAACTAGGAGACCCCACCCAACATTGATAAATAAAAGATGAATTCTAAGGGCAGATCTTTTATAAGATGACATTTAAATTTCAATTAAAGGAGGAGGAATTATTAAAAAGAATTGACAGTATGATAAGGAAAGACTAAAAGAGGATGGAGGCCTCAAAGTCAAGGGGAGAAAATGCTAGGTGCTGCAGAAAGGCTAATGCAGACAAGGTTTGAGTGGACCTAAGAACTACAAGAATCTAACAGCAGTAACCGAAGGAAATTGTTAAAACGTTATTATAGGAAATAGGAAAGAAAACCTAATTAGACTTTTGGTTCAAAAGATGTTAGAGATAGAAAAACTAAAGTAATTTATACAGAAATGTTACTAGCAGTTTTGCTATAAAGATGAGATAAATGATGAGATTTGTTGTTCAGTTGCTAAGTCATGTCGGACTCTTTGCAATCCCAAGGACTGCAGCACACGAGGCTCCTAAGTCCTCCGCTATCTCCCTGAGTTTGCTCAAATTCATCTCCATTGAACTGGTGATTCTGTATAACCATCTCATCCTCTGCCACCCCCTTCCCCATTTGCCTTCCATATTTCCCATCATCAGGCTGCCAAAGTATTGGAGCTTCAGCTTCATCATCAGTTCTTCTAAAGAATTGAAGGTTGATTTCCTTTAGATTGACTGATGTGACCTCCTTGGAGTCCAAGGGACTCTCAAGAGTCTTCTCCAGCACTACAACTTGAAAACTTCAATTCTTTGGTGCTCAGCCTTCTTTATAGTCCAACTTTCACATTCATACATGAATACTGGAAAAACAATATCTTTGATTATACAGATCTATGTTGTCAAAGTGATGCTTCTTATTTTTAATATGCTGTCTAGGTTTATAATAGCTTTCATTCAAGGAGAAATAATCTTTTAATTTCATGCCATTCACAGTGATTTTGGATACCAAGGAAATAAAATCATTCACTGCTTCTACCTTTATCCAATCTATTTGCCATGAAGTGATGGTACTGGATACCAGATCTTAGTTTTTTGAATGCTGAGTTTCAAGCTAGCTTTTTCACTCTCCCCTTTCACCCTTATTAAAAGGCTCTTCAGTTCCTTTTTACTTTCTGCCAATAGAGTGGTTCAGTTCAGTTCAGTTCAGTCACTCAGTCATATCTGACTCTTTGCGAACCCATGAACTGCAGCACACCAGGCTTCCCTGTCCATCAGAACTCCTGGAGCCTATTCAAACTCATGTCCATCAAGTTGGTGATGCCATCCAACCATCTCATCCTCTGAGGACCCCTTTTCTGCCCACCTTCAATCTTTCCCAAAATCAGGGTCTTTTCCCAAGAGTTAGTTCTTTGCAACAGGTGGCCAAAGTACTGGAGTTTCAGCTTCAGCATCAATCCTTCCAATGAATATTCAGGACTGATTTCCTTTAGCAATGACTCGTTGGATCTCCTTGCAGTCCAAGGGACTCTCAAGAGCCTTGTCCAATACCACAGTTCAAAATCATCCATTCTTTGGGGATCAGCTTTCTTTAGAGCCCAACTCTCACATCAGAGCATGAACACTGGAAAACCCGTATTTTTGACTAGAGGGACCTTTTTTGGCAAAGTAATGTCTCTGCTTTTTAATAAGCTGTCTAGGTTGGTCATAGCTTTTCTTCTGAGGAGGAAGCTTCATGTAATTTCATGGTTGTAATCACCATCTGCAGTTATTTTGGAGCCCCCAAAATAGTCTCTTACTGCTTCCGTTGTTTCCCCATCTATCTGTTATGAAGTGATGGGACCAGATGCCATGATTTTAGTTTTCTGAATGTTGAGTTTTAGGCCAACTTTTTCATTCTCCTCTTTCACTTTCATTAAGAGGCTCTTTAAATCTTTCCTTTCTACCATAAGAGTGATGTCATCTGCATATCTGAGATTAATGATATTTCTCCTGGCAATGTTGATTCCAGCTTGTGGTTCATCCAACCTGGCATTTCACATGATGTATGCTGCATATAAGTTAAATAAACAGGCTAACAATATGCAGCCCTGACATACTCCTTTCCCAATTTGGAAGCATTCTGTTGTCCCATGTCCAGTTCTAACTATTGCTTCTTGACCTGCATACATATTTCTCCAGAGGCAGGTCAGGTGGCCTGGTATTCCCATCTCTTTAAGAATTTTCCACAGTTTGTTGTGATCCACAAAGTCAAATATTTTGACATTGTAAATAAAGCAGAAGGAGATGATTTTCTGTAACTCTCATGCTTTTTCCATGATCCAACATATGTTGTCAATTTGATCTCTGGTTCCTCTGAGTTTTCTAAATCTAGCTTGAGCATCTGGAACTTCAATGTTCATGTACTGTTGAAGCCTAGTTTGTAGAATTTTGAGCATTACTCTGCTAGTGTGTGAGATGACAGCAATTGTGTGGTACTTTGAACATTCTTTGGTGTTTCCTTTCCTTTCTTTAGGATTGGAATGAAAACTGATGTTTTCCAGTCCGATGGCCGCTGCTGAGTTTTCCAAAATTGCTGGCATATTGAGTGCAGCATATTCACAGTATTATCTTTTAGGATTTGAAATAGCTCAACTGGAATTCCATCACCACTACTACCTTTTTTCATAGTGATACTTCCTAAGGAATGCTTGACTTTGCATTCTAGGATGTCTGGCTTTAGTTGACTGATCACACCATCATGGTTATCTGGGTCATAAAGAGCTTTTTGTATAGTTCTTCTGTATTCTTGCCACCATTTCTTAATATCTTCTGTTTCCATTAGATCCATATCATTTCTGCCATTTATTTTGCACATCTTTGCATGAAATGTTCCCTTGGTATCTCTAATTTTCTTGAAGAGATCTCCAGCCTTTCCCACTCTATTGTTTTCCTCTATTTCTTTTAATTGATCACTGAGGAAGGCTTTCTTATCTCTTCTTGCTATTCTTTGGAACTCTGCATTCAAATGGGTATATCTTTCCTTTTCTTCTTTGCTTTTCACTTCTCTTCTTTTCACAGCTATTTGTAAGGCCTCCTCAAACAACAGTTTTGCCTTTTCACATTTCTTTTTCTTGGGGATAGTCTTGATCACTGCCTCCTGTACAATGTCATGAACCTCTGTCCAAGGTTCTTCAGGCTCTCTCTCAGATCTAACCCCTTGAATCTATTTCTCGCTTCCACTATATAATCGTAAGGGATTAGATTTAAGTCATACCTGAATAGTCTAGTGGTTTTCCCTACTTCCTTCAATTTAAGTCTGATTTTGGCAATAAGGAGTTCATAATCTGAGCCACAGTCAGCTCCTGGTCTTGTTTTTGCTGACTGTATAGAGCTTCTTCATCTTTGTCTGCAAAGAATATAATCAATCTGACTTTTGTATTGACAATCTGGTGATGTCCATATGTAGAATCTTCTCTTGTGTTGCTGGAAAAGGGTGTTTGCTATGATCAGTGTATTCTTCTGGCAAAACTCTGTTAGCCTTTCCTGCTTCAATTTGTACTCCAAGGCTAAATTTGCCTGTTATTCCATATATTTCTGAACTTCCTACTTTTGCATTCTAGTCCACTATAATGAATAGGACATCTTTTTTGGGTGCCTACTGACTTGAGGAGTTCATGTTTCAGTTCCTATCTTTTTTCCTTTTCATACTATTCATTACAGTGTCATCATCTGCATATCTGAGGTTTTTGGTATTTCTCCCAGGAATCTTGATTCCAACTTTTGATTCACCTGTGTGGCATTTCACCTGATGTATTCTACATATATGCTAAATAATCAGGGTTGCAATATACAACCTTGACAAACTTCTTTCCCAATTTTAAACCAGTCTGTTTTACCATGTCCGTTTCTACCTGTTGCTTCTTGACCTGCATACAGATTTCTCAGGAGGCAGGTAAGGTGGTCTGGCAGTCCCATTTCTTGAAGAATTCTCCATAGTTTGTTGTAATCCACACAGTCAAAGGCTTTGGCATAGTCAACAAAGCAGAAGTAGAGTTTTTATGGAATTTCTTTGCTTTCTCTGTGATCCAATGTGTTGACAGTTTGACTTCTGTTTCCTCTGCCTTTTCTAAAGCCATCATGTACATCTGTACATTCTCTGTTTCATACTGCTGAAGCCTAACTGGAATGATTTTAAGCATAATCTAATTAGCATGTGAAATTAATACAATTGCACAGCGGCTTGCACTTTCTTTGGCATTGTCTTTTTTCAACAGTGGAGTAAAAACTGACCTTTTCCAATTCTGTGGCTTCTGCTGAGTTCAAAATTGGCTGACATACTGAGTGCAGCACTTTTACGGCATCATCTTTTAGGGCTAGAATAGCTCAGCTGAAATTTTGTTATTTCCACTACCTTTGTCCACAATAATACTTCCTAAGGACCACTTAGGCTTCACACTTCAGGATGCCTGGCTCTAGATGAGTGACTATACCATTTTAGTTATCTAATCATTGAGAACTTTTTTGTATCGTTCTTCTATGTGTTCTTGCCACCTCTTAGTATCTCCAGCTTCTGTTAGGTCCTTATGTTTCTGTACTTTATTGTGCCCATCTTTCAGTGAAATATTCCCTTGGTATTTCCAGTTCCCTTGAAGAAATCTCTAGACTTTTCCATTCTAATTATTTTGCTCTATTTCTTTGCATTGTTCATTTGAGAAGGCTTCCTTATCTCTCCTTGCTATTCTCTGGAATAATGCATTCAGTTGGGAATAGCTTTCCCTTTCTCCTTTGCCTTTGCTGTCTCTTTGCACAGCTGTTTGTAAGGCCTCATCAGCCAACCACTTTTCCTTCTTGCATTTCTTTTTCTTGGGCATGGTTTTGGTCACTGCCTCCTGTACAGTGTTACAAACATCTGTCCATAGTTCTTCAAGCACACCGTCTACCAAATCTAATGCCTTGAATCTATTTTCTCCTCCACTGTATAATCATAAGGAATTTAGGTCATTTCAGAATTGCCCAGTGAATTCCCCTACTTTCTTCAATTTAAGTGTGAATTGTGCAATAATGAACTTATGTAATGAGCCATATTCTGCCCCAGATCTTGTTTTTTCTGACTGTATAGTTTCTTCATCTTTGGCTGCAAAGAATATAATCAATCTGATTTCACTGTTGACTATTTGGTGATGTTCATATCTCTGTTGTTGTTGGAAAAGGGTGTTTTCTATGATCAATTTGTTCTCTTGACAAAACTCTATTAATCTTTGCCCTGCTTCATTTTGTACTCCAAGATAAAACTTGACTGTTGTTCTGCGTATCTCTTGACTTCCTACTTTTGCATTCTGAATTTCCTATTATGAAAAGGGCATATTTTGTTGTTGTTGTTGTTGTTAGTGCTAAAAGGTCTTGTAGGTCATCACAGAACTGTTCAACTTCAACTTCTTTGTTGTCAGTGGTTGGGGCATAGACTTGGATTACTATGATACTGAATGATTTGCTTTAGAAGGAAACAGAGATCACTCTGTCCTTTTTTAGACTGCCCACAGGTACTGCATTTTGGACTCTTGTTGACTATGAGGGTTACTCCATTTCTTCTAAAGGATTCTTGCCCTCAGTAGTAGATATAATGGTCATCTAAATAAAACACATCCATTCCCATCCATGGTAGTTTGCTGATTCATAAAATGTTGATGTTTATTCTTGCCATCTCCAGTTTTACTATGTCTGATTTACTTTGGTTTGTGGACCCAATATTCCAGGTTCCTATGCAATATCATTCTTTACATAGGACTTTCACCATCAGGCATCTGCATCTGAGTACCATTTCCACTTTGGCCCCCACACCCTAATAAACCATTGTGTGTGTGTGTGTGTGTGTGTGTGAGAGAGAGAGAGAGAGCGAGAGAGAGAGCACAGATAACACTCTAAGTTTTCATTCTTTCTGGAGCTATTAATACTGCCCTCACTGTTCTCCAGTAGCATATTGAACACTTTGAGACCTAGGGCTGCTCATCTTCTGGTGTCATGTAATTTTGCCTTTTAATTTTGTTCGTAGGGTTCTCACAGCAAAAATGTTGCTGTACTAGAGTAGTGTATCCCACTACTAGTGTATTCCACTAGTGTAGTGTAGAATATTTGCCATTTCCTTATCAGTGGAGCACGTTTGGTCAGAAATCTTCACTATGACCCATCTGTCTCGTGTGGCCTTGCACAGCATGCTTCATTGCTTCACTGAGTTACTTAAGTTCCTTCACCATGACAAAACTGTGATCCATGAAGGGGAAATGATGTGATATCTAAAGATAATAGAAGCTTTGCTTTGATTTACTTTACTTAATGGTTATAATTAATATAACATCTGCATTTATGTGTGAGTGATTAAGTATAGAGGGAAAAGCGTAAGGGAGGTGAGTAATTGTTGGTTTGATGTCCATGAGTGCAAAAGCAGCCACATGCATATCGTTGTAATTTCTGTTTCTATTTCAGCTGAGGACACTGATCATATTGTTTTTCAGTGTTTCTATATACTATNTAGAGGGAAAAGTGTAAGGGAGGTGAGTAATTGTTGGTTTGATGTCCATGAGTGCAAAAGCAGCCACATGCATATCGTTGTAATTTCTGTTTCTATTTCAGCTGAGGACACTGATCATATTGTTTTTCAGTGTTTCTATATACTATGGAAAGTAAGATACTTATCTCAGGATTTATTATAAAAGAAAGGTCTCCTTTGAAAAATGTGTTTCCCTTTTCTTTGGAAATTCTTATTTTCAAAAAGAGAAGATTGTTATAGATAACTATAGTATAATGTTTCTCCTAAAATCATGTTTTCCTTTTACTTTTNTAGTGGTCATGTATGGATGTGAGAGTTGGACTAGAAAGAAAGCTGAGAGCCAAAGAATTGATGCTTTAGGACTCTTTGGGACCCCGTGGACTGCAGCACACCAGGCTTCCCTGTCCATCACCAACTCCCGGAGCTTGTTCAAACCCATGTCCATCGAGTCAGTGATGCCATCCAACCATCTTGCTTGGGTTAGAACAAAGCTGTGATATGATCTGTGCTCAGATCCCCAAATCTAGACTTTACCTGAAGCCTCAAACTGACCGCCCCTTTTCTCTCCCTGACAGGTATTTCCTGAAGAATCAAACCATTTCAGGCTCACGCTCTGGTTCTGGGAAGCCAACCTGTGACAGAGTCCTTTCTGGCTGATCTTTAACCCATATCGCTGACTCAGATCCTAGGGATCATGCTGACACATCAAACCTTTCTGGGTCTTATCGTTTTATTGAGTCATTCTTTCTTGCTATAAAAGCTCTCGACTGGAAACACATTTTGAACTGCCTTTCTTGGAAGCCTAGTTCTGTCACACATTTAAAAAATACAATTTTAGGGACTTTCCTGGAGGTCTGGGGTTCAGATTCCACACTTGCATTGCAGGGGGCCCGGGTTCGTTAAGTGCCCAAAAGCCACGAGGCTTGCCCTCCTCCCGAGCCCCGCAAAAAAAGAAAGAAATTTAGCAAGAACACACTGTCAGTTCAGTGAGAGAAGTTGTANCCTGGAGGTCTGGGGTTCAGATTCCACACTTGCATTGCAGGGGGCCCGGGTTCGTTAAGTGCCCAAAAGCCACGAGGCTTGCCCTCCTCCCGAGCCCCGCAAAAAAAGAAAGAAATTTAGCAAGAACACACTGTCAGTTCAGTGAGAGAAGTTGTACTTAATAGCTCTCACCCTTTTCTTTGACCCATTCCAGCCTGGACTAAGAGCGTCAAATTCAAGTTCACCCTTCCAAACCGTATTCCTTGGTGGTCCGGTGGAATGAGCTTCCACTGCAGGGGGCTCGATCCTTGGTCAGGGAACTAAGGTCCCACATGCTTCCTTTGTGAGCATGTATTAGTCACTCAGTTGTGTCCAACTCTTTGCAACCCCATGAACTGTATGTAGCCCAACAGGCCACTCTGTCCATGGAATTCCCCAGGCAAGAATACTGGAGTGGGTTGCCATTCCCTTCTCCTGGGGATCATCCCGACTCAGGGATCGAAGACAGGGGATCAAAGNGGTCCGGTGGAATGAGCTTCCACTGCAGGGGGCTCGATCCTTGGTCAGGGAACTAAGGTCCCACATGCTTCCTTTGTGAGCGTGTATTAGTCACTCAGTTGTGTCCAACTCTTTGCAACCCCATGAACTGTATGTAGCCCACCAGGCCACTCTGTCCATGGAATTCCCCAGGCAAGAATACTGGAGTGGGTTGCCATTCCCTTCTCCTGGGGATCGTCCCGACTCAGGGATCGAAGACAGGGGATCAAAGCCAGGTCAGATTCTTTGCCATCTGAGTCTTGTGGTATGGCACACCCCCCACCCCCTGCCAAACAACAATAGCAAAACTCTAAGGTTCTTCCTCCCACCAGGAGTGCATTTGTAAGGATTCAAAGCCTGGGCCAGGAAGAGGGAATTGTGCCAAAGGGCAAACCTCAGGATCTGCCAACTCAAGGGGGTCCCATCACTGAGCTTCCATTACCCCACCTCTCTCTTTCCTCCCTCTGCTCAGAAGTTGCTGCTCAGGTTCTCCCTGTTACTAACCCATTTGCCATTAACACTGCTTCTCCTTTCTCACATCCTGCACCTTCTGTTTCTAAGTCAGCACAGCTGGAGGACTTACATCATTCATGTGCTCACCACTGCTCACAATTTTCTATTCTGTCTACCTCTGTTTCACCCACTGGCTTCTGGGTCAGCAGTTTTTGTTCTTGCTTTTCTTCTTTTTTTTTTAAAATAAATTAAAAAACAAAAAAAATTTTGTTTCTTTTCTGATGTGGATCACTTTTAAAGTCTTTATTGTTATTACAATATTGCTTCTGTTTTCTTCTTTGGCCACAAGGCATGTGGGATCTTAGTTCCCCAACCAGGCAGGGATGGAACCCACACCACCTGCATTGGAAGGCCAAGCTTTAACCACTGGCCTTTCAGGGAAGTCCCTCTGCTCTTCTTGTAGTGAGAATGCACCTAGGTTTTTTCGAAGTTTGTGAAAATGAGAGGAAGTACCCGGATGCAAAAGTTGTTCCTGGGTCCAGGGTGTGTTACAGAGATGGAGAGGGATTATGAAGCAGAACGGATGTTGGTGTTAGTGACGGGAGGTCTGGAGTTGCCTTAGCAGAGGATGGCGGCATCTTCTTCTGTTCTCAGGGGCGATCCAGCACCTGCTGTCGACTGGTATAGAGGGAAGGTGAAAGTCCGCACCAGTGTTCACAAAGGAGAAAGGCTCCTCTTAACAAGCTCAAGGATTTATACACGTCCACAGAATTGTTTGCAGAGGGATTGATACTAAAACATGGCATTCTCTGGATTACCATGTTCTGGAAAAGCACACAGAGCTGCAGTGTGCTGGCTGCCTGGGAACCAGGAAACTGGGAGCCTTTCCGATCCCCTTCACACACACACCAGCTTCCCTAAGATCTCAAAGCAAAAGTACACCCAGGTGACACAGGACATGGCAGCCATCATATGTTCACCATCAGTGGAATGTGAGGGCAGGAAAAGGCATGGCTCCACATGCTCCTGCATTTCCTGCAGGCAACACACCCCTTCCAGATGAAACACACACTCTTGGGAGAGCCTAACCTAGGTCATGGCTGGAGAACTCCTCTCCCCCAAGATGCAATAAATTTACCCAGCATTGGTGGTTGTTTGGGAGGTGTCAGAAAAGTACAATGAGGGGCTTCCCTGGTGGCCCAGAGGGTTGAGAGTCTGTCTTGCTAACGCAGGAGGCAGGGGTTCAATCCCTGGGCTGGGAGGATCCCACATGCCCTGGGGGAGCTGAGTCCACGCACCGCAACTACTGAGCCTGCGCGCTGCAACTACTGAAGCCCGAGCGCCTTCGAGCCCACGCTCTGCAGCAAGAGAAGGCACTTCAATGAGAAGCCTGCACACCACAAGAGAGCAGCGCCCGCTCGCTCCCCGCAACTGGAGAAAGCCCACACTCAGCCATGAAGACCCGGCGCAACTAGAGAAAGCCCACACTCAGCCACGAAGACCCGGCGCAGCCGACAATAAATCGTTATTATTGTTTTTAGTCACTAAGTCAAGTCTGACTTTTTTGCAACCCCATGGACTGTAATCTGCCAGGCTCCTCTGTCCACGGGGTTTCTCAAGCAAAAATACCGGAGTAGGTTGTCGTCTCCTCCTCCATGGAATCTTCCTGACCCAGGGATCAAATGCAGGTCTCCTGCAGGGCAGACGATTTCTTTACCACTGAGCCACCTGGGAAGCCCAAAGTAACTAATCTTAAAAATATGATCAGTATGTCAGAGTTAGGGACTAAAGAAGTTAGAAAACCCATATCAGGAGATATGATTGGAATCTGAAAAAGAGGGTTGGTGAGAACAGTGTTTGGGATGAGGGACCAGGTAGGTTTCTGATTTAAACATTTAAACAGTCAGAGCAGTATCATTGATCACAGGGCTTGGCTTAGAGACAGACATATGTCATCTCTTGCCGGGGACATTTATGGATTTATAAATACACCCACATAGTTCCCAGGAACCTCTCTCTCCTGCCTCATTGTCTTCCAGCCTCCAGTCTGGTAACTAGAAAGAGTCCAGCAGAAGGCTAATTCGTTTTCTAAGTAATCCATTCCTGCCACTGGAATGCCACTCTTGGGAATTCTGGAATTTCACCAGGATGCGCCCAGGGCTTATCTTCTCCAACCTTCGAGTCTGAGTCAGATCAGGAAAATCTCTATCATCACCCATGTCTTCCTGCCTCATTGTGCTCCCCTTTGTCCCCAAGATCCGCCCTTCAAGTCTCTCACTCGATTTATAATTTACGTATTTTTAGTTATTAATTTTTTCCCTGTGAACCACGCATTTGGATTTCAACCAAAGACTACACTCTTTTCTTCAGATTCTCCTGTGAGTTTTTTGATTTAAAAATCCTGTAGCCCTGGGACTAATACATCTTTGTAAATCAACTATACTTCAACTTTTTTCTTCTTTCTGGCTTGCTGGGTCTCTGCTGCTGCTCGGGCCTTTCTCTAGCCGGTGTGCGGGCTTCTCACTGCAGGGGCTTCTTGCTGTGGGGCACAGGCTCAAGGCCACCGGCTTCAGTAACTGCAGCACGTGGGCTCAGCACTTGTGTTGCACGCGCTTAGCTGTTCCGAGGTATGTGGAATCTTCCTGGACCAGGGATCAAACCCATGTCCCCGAACTGGCAAGCAGATTTCTATCTACTGCACCACCAGAGAATTTCTCTACTGAGTTTTTTAAAATCCTGTATACCTGAAACTAACACAGCACTGTAAGTCAACTCTACTTCCATTTTTTAACGGTAAAAAAATAAACTGCAAAAAAATAAAAAGTCAAGGTCTTTTTTTCTTTCCTCCTCTTTCCGTTTGTTTTGGCAGGCGGGGAGGGGGGACATCAGTCCCAGAACATTTTTGAATGTTCTAATAGAATCTCCCTGAAAGGACTCACAGCCGTTTAACGTTCCCCTCCCATCCACTGTTCCTCTTGTTTCAGAGGTGACAGCTAGGGTGTTCAGCCTTGACCTCAGGTTGCACAATCCTCCTAAATTAGCCGCCCTCTTTGGGCTGCTGAAAACTTAGCATTTCCCCAGCCACCAGGCCAGGCGAGTGGGATGTGAGATGTGATAAGAAGGCTGTTAGCACATTTGCAGGCCAGGGTTGAAGAGCCCAGCGTGAGCCCTCTGCGGAAGCCCCGGCAGGAAGCGCCACCGCAGCTGGGCCACCAGACATCAGCAGCAGCTCCTCCCCAAATCCTGGGCCTGCGAAACCCCGCTCCCTGAGAAGCGGCCCTCCAGGCTTTCCGAATTCTGAAGGCTTGGACAAATGACCACATATTTGCTCACGATTTTATGGTTCAAGCATCAAGTCTGAGATCGGCTTCCTCCTGTCACGGTCTGGAGTCACCCATGCAGCTGCAGGCCTGGAGCTGGACGCTCCAAGACGGCCTCACACTTCCGTCCAGTCATTCAAGCCGGCTCTCATTCTCCTCTGTGAGGCCTCTCATCCTCCAGGAGGTTAGCCCGACTCCTGGACATGGTGGCAGAGGCTTCCAAGAACACCCTGGAGCAGAAGCTACAAGGCCGGGGCCTTCCCTGGTGGTCCAGTGGCTAAGACTCCGTGCTCCTAATGAAAGGGACCGGGGTTTGATCCCTAGTCAGGGAACTAAGTTCCCACATGCCACAGCTAACGATCCTGTGTGCCACCATTGAGACCCAGTGCGGCCAAATAAATCAATAAAAATAAATAAATATTTTAAATTTTAATTTATTTTATTTTCGGTTGTGCTGGGTCTTCATTGCTGCTCATGGGCTTTTCCCTAGTTCTCTAGAGCAGTGGCCACTCTCCACTGTGGTCTACAGGCTTCCCCTTGTGGCGGCTTCTCCTCGTGTGGAGCACAGGGTCTAGGTGCACAGGCTTCAGTAGTTGCAGCTCGAGGGCTCAGTTGTCGTGGCACATGGGCTTGGTTGCTCCACAGAATGTAGAATCTTCCCAGACCAGGGATTGAACCTGTGTCCCCTGCATTGGCAGACAGACTCTTATCCACTGCGCCACCAGGAAAGTCCAATAAATAATTTAAAAAAAAAAAAAAAAAGATGCTACAAGGCCAAATGAGGCTGATTGTCAGACAGCACACAGTGTCATTTTGGCCACATTCTATTGACCAAAGAAAGTCCAAGGCCAGCCCAGAGTTAAGCGAGGGGGAAACAGATGTGACCTCCTGTTGGGAGGAGTGTGCATACTTGAGGCAGTTGAGGATGGGAGGGCCTGTTGTAGCATCTCTGCCAGCAACGCACCTGGTGACACCAGGCTTTCAGGTGTAGCCCTCCTATCGCACCATCCAAAGCCTGGCACTGTGGGCAGACACAGCATTCCATCCGCAAGGGCCCTGTCTTTCTCCTGGTCCAGCATCTGTCCCTGACACCTCACTTTTCAGTCTGCATCGAACTAAAAACATCTGCACAGGGCTTCCTCCATTTCCAGAACCGTTGCAGGCACATTTGATAAGTGCAGCAATTTTTAAAAAATTATTTACTTTTAATTGGAGGACAATTGTTTTACCATATCGTGTTGGTTTCCACCATACATCAACATGCATCAGCCAGAGGTACTTGCACATCCCCTCCCTCTGGATCCTCCCTCCCATTTTCCACCCCATCCCCCACCTCCAGACTGTCACAGAGCAGCAGATTTGAGTTTCCTGGGTCATAGAGCAAATTTCCACTGGCTATCTACTTTTATCCTTCCCTGGTGGCTCAGATGGTAAAGTGTCTGCCTATAATGCAGGAGACCTGGGTTCAATCCCTGGGGAGGGAAGATCTCCTGGAGAAGGAAATGGCAACCCACTCCAGTATTCTTGCCTGGAAAATCCCATGGATGGTGGAACCTGGTAGGCTACAGTCCATGGGGTCACAAAGAGTCGGACACGACTGAGCAACTTCACTTTTCATGTATATGTTTCAAAGCTTGATAAATGTGGCAGTTCTTATGAAGTTGTTACAGATGAGGAAACCGGGGTGTAGCGAGCTTGAAGAATTTGTCCCAGCTCACAGTCAGTCAAGAGCAGAGCTGAGGGTTTTCCCTGGTGGCCCAGCGGTAAAGAATCTGCCTGCCAGTGCAGGAGACACAGGTTCGGTCCCTGGCCCTGCAAACTCCTACAGGCTGCGGGGCAACTAGGCCTGTGCACACCACAACTGCTGAGCCTCTGCTCCAGAGCCTGGGAGTTGCAACAAGGGAAGAGAGGCCCTTATTGCACCACTGCAACGAGAGGCCTGCCACTACAACTAGAGCGGCGTCCCCAAGCTGGAGAAAAGCCCCTGCAGCAGTGAAGACCCGGCACGGCCAAAAATAAATGAGTTTAAAAAGGCGCTGAAACTGTGGATTGCAATCTACTCTCTTGAGCATCCACTCTCCTGCCTTTCGTGGGATACCTGCCTCGGAGGTATCTGGAGGTACCTTCTACCTCGACATCCCTCTCTAATCCCAGGGGGTCAAGCCCAGGGCCTTGAGGGGGATGGTGGCTGGAGCACACATCCCTACCCACTTCTCTTCCTGACTACAGCAGCCAGGGAAGCCAGCAGGCAGGGCTTGGCATGAACATCTGAACTCTAGAGTTCCCTGGGGAAGGAGGCAGGTGAGGACTTGATTTGTTTTGGTGCAGTGGGCGACTGTCGCCAGGGACCGGCAGGGATGAGGAATGCTTGCCTGGTCTTGTGCAGGCAAAGCTGTGCAGGAAAGTGCAGCACATGGGCTCCCCGTGAGGACCGAGCCAGGGCGGATGGAGGGTGGGGCCGGTCTGGGCAGTTTTGGGCACTGGCTGCAGGCCACTGGTTAGCACTGCCCTCACACACCTCTCTGTGTATGTGTAGGCATGCACACACACATGATTTCAATTATATCCTCTTTCTGAGCCCAGCACTCAGTGCTCTCATAAAGTATGAAGTGAAACCAAATAGGTGCTCATGTGACCAGGCAGCTGAGCCTGTATCCAAGCTCGGTCTTGCACCTGGAACCGTCCATTGGGGACAACACCCCTGTGTCGCTCTCACCAGCTATTTGCCAGAACTCCACAGGGCTTTGATCATGTACAAGAGATCCATGGTGTAAATTTCTTCATCACTTATAAGCCATCTCCATTTATCCCTGCATCTCCCAGTCGGCCCAGGAAGAGCGTTGCGGTAGAGTGACAGGGAGCCGTGGCCCCTCCAGCTGTGCCTGGTTGCCAGAGCGAGAGGGCTGACTGTCCTTCAGCTCCCGTGGCGGGAAGGAGATCCTTCTCTCTGTTTACTTGGCAACTGCAAAATAATCATGTGTTTGGATTCTAGATAGACATGGCAGACTTCCATTGCATATGAACTTTGTTGCTTTCCCACCCAGTATTTTTTTTAATATTTATTTATTTGGCCACACTGGGTCTTGATGGTAGAGTGTAGGATCTTTAGCTTCATCACGCGAACTCAATTTTTGCAGCATGTGGGATCTAATTCCCTCACTGGTGATGGAACCTGGGCCTCTTGCACTGCAAGTGTGGAGTCTTAGCCACTGGACCACCAGGGAAGTCCTTCCACTCAGGATTAGTCCAAGAGATTTGGTTTGTGTGTGTGTGTGTGTGTGTGTGTTTTAAGACTTTTTTTAAATTTATTTTTTGATCTAGGCCCATGGCAGTGAAAGTACTAAGTTCTAACCACTGGACCACCAAGGAATTGCCAAGACTTTATTATTTTATTTACCCTGGTTTCGATCACTGGGTTGGGAAGATGTCCTGGAGAAGGGAAAGGGCACCCACTCCAGTATTCTGGTCTGAAGAATTCCAAGGACTATACAATACATGGGATCGCAAAGAGTCAGACACGACTGAACATGCAT
>SJYW01030063.1:0-21951 GCA_006410735.1 Raphicerus campestris | reverse complement strand
GGGGGGTGGGGGGGGATCCAAGATTCTCCTGCCAATAGTTGTTCAGCAGTGAGTTGTAATTTTGGAGTTCTCACAGGAAAAGATGAGAGGGGAAGATTTCAGATAAGCCAGACACATTCCAAAATTAGGATCTGCACTCAGAAGGTCAGGGTTGGGCTAGGGTATGACTAGAGGTTGTGGAGAAGGCCCAGGGGATCCTCTTGATGGCAAGTTCCAGAAAGAAAACTGAGGCTGAGGAAGGCCCATTTTAGATGGAAGGTCCACAGTAATGAGGGGGAAGGAGTGCCTAGGCTGCTTGACCTCAGCCTCTTTCCTGACTAAATGCAGTCATGATGCAGAGAGGGTCAGTGGTATTGCTGGGTCATATGGCAACACAGCAAATGCCAGGGGATAAAGGAGGCAAAAGATATGGAAAGATATGGGAGAAGGAAAGTTATGGAAAGTCCTGACAAACAAAATATGCCTGAGACAGAGGTGATCAGGAAAACAGAAAAATAAAAAAGAAATGCAAGAGAAATGGGTAAATGTTTTCTGTTGTGAAAACTCAAAAATAATATCAGGTTTGAAAGTGACTCCAAAGTGGGGGGAAAAAATGACTTTCTGCTTTTCCATTTCTTCGTTTAGATACCCTCTCAAAGAATTTGTCAGTGTTGGCCACGTACAGCTTAAGGAGGATCACAGTTTACCCAGACACAAAAAGCTAGAGTTACATTATCTCATTCTCTGATGGGTGAAGGGTCATATTCTTAAATTCGTGTGTGTATAATAAAAGGTAGAAAAGATAATTTGATCAAGTAGACTTTTCACTTACAAAGGACTCAACCAAACTCTAGCACCTAATCCTTTTTCACATCCTCCTGTCAGTTCTGCCTGTTAGCCGTACAAGATCTTGACTGAATCCTGTGGCTGGATCTTGAAGTGAATACACACAGCTGATGCTTTCTTACTTTATTTACATACTGTATCATTCTACATCCTGTTCACAGTGCCAGTTGTCTTGCTGTTCACACTGTCCACACTGCTCACTGAACCCAGGTTAGGCAAGGTGTGAGTTAAGAGGCCAGAAGAAGATACAAGGAGCTGTAATAACTCATTCCCATTTATTCTCTTCTGGCTGGCATAGCAGCCACAGCAGCAGACATAACACAACCTAACCGCACACAACCTCTTTCCTGGCTGACACAGCGCCACAACAGTATTCTCTCCTGGCTGATGCAGCAGCCATAGCAGTAGATACACTATATTTTCTCTTCTCATGACTGACTCAACAGACACAGCCATGACACAGAAAAAAAAAAAAAAAGCCACTTCTTTCTTGGGTGGAGTTCATCTATCCCTACAGCACAAAGCAGCTCATCACCAAGCAAGTACCTCATGGCACGCATGTGCAGTACTATGTGATCTCAGCTGTTACATAGTCATTATTTACAAAACGTGGGGCGAGAGAGCCTGAACACACCATCTTGGCTAATTTGAACACACCAAGTACACACATATGTACTTGGCTTTAAAATACCTCTGTATATTTAGTGCACAAGGAAATATATTTTAGGTATGAGAGGGTAACAGGCAGGAAGGCCAGGAGTCTCCAAACAGAGGAAATAGGCTGTAAGTGTCAGACATTTTTATCTCTCTCCTAAGCAGCAGGAGGAAACAAACTAGTGATATATTTTTTCCCCCTTCTCAAATTTTCCCCTTTTTCCCCTTCTACAAATTTAAAAGGAGGTTTCTCTTAAAATACTGTGTTGCCATAATAACACCTGGTTCCACCTGAAGTTAACTATTCTCAAACTTTGAGTTAACCTATGTATTCTTCTTATGGAAAGGTTTGTCTTAAGCTATGTTAATGTACTATGCATTTACCCCAGACTCTGTCCTCAAATCGGTTCCCCCTAATGACTCAGAACCTAGTTGACAAACCATTATGTTATACTCAGATATTGTTCCCCTAATCTATGTAAAGGAAACTATTTGTATGGTAACCTGCTCTTCTACAAGATTCAAGTCAATCATTTTATGGCCCGGGATGAATCATCTGGTGCCGAGATTATCCCAAAATACATCTTATGGATGAGGGGCCTGGTGCCATTCTGAGTTTTAAGACATTCCTTTCTTTCATTAACAGACTGCTAATGACTATATAACATCCAGCTGAAGACTAGCAGGGGGGTACTCTTTCTACCCCCTTCTGATGCCTATGTCAGAAGCTTTCTCTATCTCCTTTATACTTTAATAAAACTTTATTACACAAAAGCTCTGAGTGATCAAGCCTTGTCTCTGGGCCTGGATTGAATTCTTCTCCTCTAGAGGCCAAGAATCCCAGCATCTTTTGATGGATCAGCAACAAACTTTCAGGTTTAAAGTGAAGAATGCTGCACCACCACTGCTCTAATCTCTGCATGCATGCCAGCATGCTAAGTCGCTTCAGTCATATCTGACTCTTTGCAACCCTGTGGATTGCAGCCTGCCAGGCTCCTCTGTCCATGGGATTCTCCAGGCAAGAATACTAGAGTGAGTTGCTATGCCTTCCTCCAGGGACCAGACCCCAAATTCCACAGCCACATTTCACGTGATCGGATGAGCCAGGGCAGCAACTGCACAGAGCCCTCCTGGTCAGGCTCAACGTTTTCCCTCACCATCTTGCTCTTCAAATTTAAGGTTTAAAATAAACTCAGAGGAAAAGCTGCAGGTATGTTTCTGGAGTGAAGGATAGCTATGGGCAAATGAGTGTGGCCAGCTGCTTGTAGACTGTTTCATTGCAAAAGCAGATAAGAAGGTAACGGGCAGGAAGGTTAGGGGTCCCGAAGTGGAGAAAATAGGCTGCAAGTGTCAGACTTTTTTTTCCCCTCTCTCTTAAGCGGCAGGAGAAAACAAACTACAAGTGTCAGAATTTTTTTTTTTCCTTCTCTATACAAATTTAAAGGTTTCTTTTAAAATTCTGTGTTGCCATGATAACAACTGGTACCACCTGAACTTAACTTTCCTCAAACCTTGATCTAACCAATGCATTTTTTGTATGGAAATGTTTTTCTTAAGCTATGTTAATGAACTATGTATTTACTTTATCTTTTTAAAATTTATTTATTTATTTTAATTGGAAGCTAATTACTTTACAGTATTGTGGTGGTTTTTGCCATACATTGACATGAATCAGCCACAGGTGTACATGTGTGCCTCCCAACTCCCTCCTCATCCCATCCCTCTGGGTTGGCCTGGTGCACTGGCTTTGAGCGCCCTGTTTCATGCATCAAACTTGTACTGGTGATGTGTTTCATATATGGTAACATACATGTTTGAAGGCTATTCTCTCAAACCATCCCACCCTCACCTTCTCCCACAGAGTCCAAAAGTCTGTTCTTTACATCTGTGTCTATTTTGCTGTCTTGCATATAGGGTTGTTGTTACTATCTTTCTAAATTTCATATATATGCATTAATATACTGTATTGGTGTTTTGCTTTCTGACTTATAATAGGCTCCAGTTCCATCACCTCATTAGAACTGGTTCAAATATGTTCTTTTTCATAGCTGAGTAATATAATATTCCACTGTGTATATGTATCACCGCTTTCTTATCCATTCGTCTGCCGATGGACATCTAGGTTGTTTCCATGTCCTAGCTATTATAAACAGTGCTGCAGTGAACATTGGGGTACATATGTCTCTTTCAATTCTTGTTTCCTCAGTGTGTATGCCCAGCAGTGGTATTGCTGGGTCATATGGCAGTTCTATTTCCAGTTTTTTAAGGAATCTCCACACTGTTCTCCATAGTGGCTGTACTAGTTTGCATTCCCACCAACGGTGTTAAGAGGGTTCCCTTTTCTCCAAACCCTCTCCAGCATTTATTGTTTGTAGATTTTTTGATAGCAGTCACTCTGACTGGCATGAGATGGTACCTCATTGTGATTTTGATTTGCATTCCTCTGATAATGAGTGATGATGAGTATCTTTTCATGTGTTTGTTAGCCATCTATATGTCTTCTTTGGAGAAATGTCTGTTTAGTTCTTTGGTGCACTGTTTGACTGGGTCCTTAATTTTTCTAGTGTTAAGATGCATGCTGCTGCTGCTAAGTCGTTTCAGTTGTGGCCAATTCTGTGTGACCCCGGAGATGGCAGCCCACCAGGCTTCCCTGTCCCTGGAATTCTCCAGGCAAGAACACTGGAGTGAGTTGCCATTTCCTTCTTCAATGCATGAAAGTGAAAGTGAAGTTTCTCAGTTGTGTCGTGACCCCATGGATTGCAGCCTACCAGGCTCCTCTGCCCATGGGATTTTCCAAGCAAGAGTACTGGAGTGGGTTGCCATTGCTATGAGCTGCTTGTATATTTTGGAGATTAATTCTTTGTCAATTGCTTTGTTTGCTATTATTTTCTCCCACTCTGAAGGCTGTCTTTTCACTTTGCTTATAGTTTCCTTCGTTGTGCAAAAGCTTTTAAGTTTAATTAGGTCCCACTTGTTTATTTTTGCTTTTATTTCCATTACTCTGGGAGGTGAATCATAGAGGATCTTGCTGTGATTTAAATCAGAGAGTGTTCTGCCTGTGCTTTCCTCTAGGAGTTTTATAGGCTCTGGTCTTACACTTAAATCTTTAATGCATTTTGAGTTTATATATTTTTGTGTATGGTGTTAGAAAGTATTCTAGTTTCATTCTTTTACAGGTGGTTGATCAGGTTTTCCCTGGACCACTTGTTAAAGAGATTGTCTTTTCTCCATTGTATATTTTTGCCTCCTTTGTCAAAGGTTAAGTGTCCATAGATATGTGGATTTATCTCTGGGCTTTCTATTTTGTTCCTTTGATCTATATTCTTGTTTTTGTGCCAGTACCATAACTGTTTTGATGACTGTAGCTTTGTAGTATAGTCTAAAGTCAGGAAGGTTGATTTCTCCAGTTCCATTCTACTTTCTCAAGATTTCCTTGTTTATTCAAATTTCTATTTCCATAGAAATTGTGAAATTATTTGTACTAGTTCTATGGAAAATACCATTGGTAACTTGATAAGGATTGCATTGAATCTATAGGTTGCCCTGGGTAGTATACTCATTTTCACTATATTGATTCTTCTGATCCATGAACATGGTATATTTCACTATCTGTTTCTGTCATCTTTGATTTCTTTCATCAATGTTTTATAGTTTTCTATATATAGATCTTTTATTTCTTTAGATAGATTCATTCCTGAGTATTTTATTCCTTTTGTAGCAATGGTTAGTGGGATTGTTTCCTTAACTTTTTCTGTTTTCTCATTGTTAGTGTCTAGGAATGCAAGGGATTTCTGAGTGTTGATTTTATATCCTGCAACTTTATTATATTCATTGATTAACTCTAGTAATTTTCTGGTGGTGTCTTTAGGGTTTTCTATGTAAAGGGTCATGTCATCTGCAAACAGTGAGAGTTTTACTTCTTCTTTTCCAATCTGGATTATTTTTATTTCTTTTTCTTCTCTGATTGCCGTGGCTAAAACTTACAAAACTATGTTGAATAGTGGTGGTGAGAGTGTGAACCCTTGTCTTGTTCCTGACTTTTGGGGAAATGCTTTCAATTTTTTACCAGTGTTTGCTGTGGATTTATTATATATGACTTTTATTATGTTGAGGTATGTTCCTTCTATTCCTGCATTCTGGAGAGTTTTTGTCATAAATGGGTGTTGAATTTTGCTAAAGGCTTTCTCTGCATCCATTGAAGTAAACATATGATTTTTATCCTTAAATTTGTTAATGTGGTATATCACATTTATTGATTTGCAAATATTGAAGAATCCTTGCATCCCTGAGATAAAGCTGACTTGGTCATGATGTATAATATTTTCAATATATTGTTGGATTCTGTTTGCTAGAATTTTGTTGAGGATTTTTGCATCTATGTTCATCAGTGATATTGGCCCATAGTTTTCTTTTTTGTGGCGTCTGTCTGTTTTAGTATTAGGGTGATGGTAGCCTCAGATGGAGAAGGCAATAGCATGCCACTCCAATACTCTTGCCTGGCAAGTCCCATGGATGGAGGAGCCTGGTAGGCTGCATTCCATGGGGCTGCTAAGAGTCAGACACAACTGAACAACTTCACTTCCACTTTTCACTGTCATACATTGGAGAAGGAAATGGCAACCCACTCCAATGTTCTTGCCTGGAGAATCCCAGGAATGGGGGAGCCTGATGGGCTGCCATCTATGTGGTCACACAGAGTCAGCCATGACTGAAGCGACTTAGCAGTAGCAGCAGCAGCAGCGTCACAGAATTAGTTTAGGAGTTGACCTTCCTCTGTAATTTTCTGGAAGAGTTTGAGTAGGATAGGTATTACTTCTTCTCTAAATCTTTGATGGAATTCACCTGTGGAGCCATCTAGTCCTGGGCTTTTGTTTGTTGGAAGATTTTTTATTACTGTTTCTATTCTATGATTATGATGGGTCTGTACAGATTTTCTATTTCTTCCTGGTTCAGTTTTGGAAGGTTATACTTTTCTAAGAATTCATCCATTTCTTCCAAGTTGTCCATTTAATTGGCATATAGTTGCTGATAGTAGTCTCTTATGATCTTTTGTATTTCTGTGTTGTCTGTTGTGATTTCTCCATTTTCATTTCTAATTTTATTTATTTGATTTTATTCTCTTTTATTCTTGATAAGTCTTGCTAATGGTTTGTCTATTTTATTTATCTTCTCAAAGAACTAGCTTTTAGTTTTGTTGATTTTTGTTATAGTCTCCTTTGTTTCTTTGTCATTTATTTCTGCCCTAATTTTTATGATTTTTTTTCTTCTACTAACCCTGAGGTACTTCATTTGATTTTTCTCTTATTTCTTGAGGTAAGCTTGTAATGCTATGAACCTTCCCCTTAACACTGCTTTTACTGAATCCCATAGGTTTTGTGTCGTCATTGTTATCCTGGGCCATAAATCACATCTTAGTAAATTCAAAAAACAAAAATTAAAATCATTCAAGCATCTTTTCTGATCACAGTGCAGTAAGATTAGATGTCAACCACGCGGGGGTGGGGGGGAACTATTAACAATACAAACGTATGGAGGCTAAATAACATGATTCTGAATAATCAACAAATCATGGAAAAAATCAAAAAAGAAGCCAAAATATGCATAGAAACAAATGAAAATGTAATTACATTAGATTCTGCGTTTCTTCAAGCTGGTTCTGCCTAACTCAGAACTAATAATGGCTCAACAAACCAGGAGGTTTTACTCATGGAAATGTTCTCTTAAGCTATGTTAATGAACTATGTGTTTGCATGGAAATCTGCCTTTCTTCAAAATTCATGTCAATTGTTTTATGGCCTGGGATGACTCCAACTGTGCCAATGCTATCTCAAAATATATGTTTTTGGTGAGAGACCTGGTGCCACTCTCTAAGTTTTGAGACATTTCCTTTCTCTAATTGGCAGCTTGCTAAATCTATTTCTGCTTTATTGACTATGATAAAGTCTTTGACTGTGTGGATCACAGTAAACTGTGGAAAATTCTGAAAGAGATGGGAATACCAGACCACCTGACCTGCCTCTTGAGAAACCTATATGCAGGTCAGGAAGCAGCAGTTAGAACTGGACATGAACAACAGACTGGTTCCAAATAGGAAAAGGAGTACGTCAAGGCTGTCTATTGTCACCCTGCTTATTTAACTTATATTTTGAGTACATCATAAGAAATGCTGGGCTGGAAGAAGCACAAGCTGGAATCAAGATTGCCATGAGAAATATCAATAACCTCAGATATGTAGATGACATCACCCTTATGGCAGAAAGTGAAGAGGAACTAAAAAGCCTCTTGATGAAAGTGAAAGAAGAGGGTGAAAAAGTTGGCTTAAAGCTCAACATCCAGAAAACGAAGATCATGGCATCTGGTCCCATCACTTCATGGGTAATAGATGGGAAAGCAGTGTCAGTTTTTTGGTTTGTTTTTTGGGTTTTTTGCTCCAAAATCACTGCAGATGGTGATTGCAGCCATGAAATTAAAAGACACTTACTCCTTGAAAGGAAAGTTATGACCAGCATAGATAGCATATTAAAAAGCAGATATATTACTTTGCCAACGAATTTCCATCTAGTCAAGGCTATGTTTTTTACAGTGGTCATGTATGGATGTGAGAGTTGGACTGTGAAGAAAACTGAGCATCAAAGAATTGATGCTTTTGAACTGTGGTTCTGGAGAAGACTCTTGCGAGTCCCTTGGACTGCAAGGAGATCCAACCAGTCCATCCTAAAGGAGACCAGTCCTGAGTGTTCATTGGAAGGACTGATGTTGAAGCTGAAACTCCAATACTTTGGCCACCTCATTCGAAGAGTTGACTCATTGGAAAAAAAACCCTGATGCTGGGGGGTTTGGGGACAGGAGGAAAAGGGGACGACAGAGGATGAGATTGCTGGATGGCATCACCGACTCAATGTACATGAGTTTGGGTGGACTCCGGGAATTGGTGATGGACAGGGAGGCCTGGTGTGCTGCGATTCATGGGGTTGCAAAGAGTCAGACACGACTGAGTGACTCAACTGAACTGAACAGGTATATAGCTTCTTGCTAAAAACTAGCAAGGGAGACCCTCTTTCTGCCCCCTGCTGATGTCCATGTCAGCTTTCTCTCTTTTATACTTTAATAAAACTTTATTACACAAAAGCTCTGAGTGATCAAGCCTCGTCAATGGCCCCATATGGAATTCTTCTTCTCTGGAGGCCAAGAATACCAGAGTCATTCACAGTTCATAGTGACAACTTTTCACAGGGATGGAAGTATGCCTGGTGGAGTCAGAGCTGATTTTTCAGGAATTTATAGAGTAAATATTAGTGTAAATCTGGGTGAGAAGAAACAGATATTTTAGCCAAAAGGTTCAGTGGAAAGATGTAAGTCATCTAATCAGAGCAATAAGAATGCATTATTATGATATTCAATCTCATGAAATTTGACTAACTCAGCCTCTGGTTTACATATTTTGTACCTGTTATACTTCCTTTTGTGATAAGTTAGTGATTTCTTAGAAATTTAGTAAATATTCATTAGCCAGGTTTTTTACATCTGTGAATAAGTTTTCTGCCAATGAACACAGAGCTAGTTACAGTTTAATTCTGAAAAACTATATGGAAAAGAAATATCAGAAAAAGACTATACTTTGTCCAGTTTTACAACAATTATAGTAGGTACATTTTGTGTTAAGTAAAAAGGGCCAGATTATTGTGTCTATTTCATCAGTGTTTTCTTCCTTGTAAGTTTTCTAAATTTGTCAAATGGATTGATTGCTGTTGATCAGACTCTAATCATACTTGTGTATCAGTGTTGGGACACCTTTGTTTAAGGTCAGCCTGCTTACCTGACATGATGTGCCTTCCTTTCCCATATCATCATCCTTCCAAAATATACCTCAAGATAGACATTCATGCCCAGTAACTCTGTGTCCCACCGTCTTCCATCACTGGCCTCTCAACTTGGATGTTTAGCTGATGACATTTCAGAATCACCAAGATTTAAAAATGCAGACTGAACACTAACCTCACAAATCTTAAAGTATTGATTCATTGTGGTTTTATTGATCTTTTTCATTTTATCATTCTGGCTTTATGATTGCTAATTAAATACAACAATGAGTAGAAAAATATAAATAATTATTTTAGTTATTATTTAGTTATTATTTCAGTTATTCANAGTAAACTGTGGAAAATTCTGAAAGAGATGGGAATACCAGACCACCTGACCTGCCTCTTGAGAAACCTATATGCAGGTCAGGAAGCAGCAGTTAGAACTGGACATGAACAACAGACTGGTTCCAAATAGGAAAAGGAGTACGTCAAGGCTGTCTATTGTCACCCTGCTTATTTAACTTATATTTTGAGTACATCATAAGAAATGCTGGGCTGGAAGAAGCACAAGCTGGAATCAAGATTGCCATGAGAAATATCAATAACCTCAGATATGTAGATGACATCACCCTTATGGCAGAAAGTGAAGAGGAACTAAAAAGCCTCTTGATGAAAGTGAAAGAAGAGGGTGAAAAAGTTGGCTTAAAGCTCAACATCCAGAAAACGAAGATCATGGCATCTGGTCCCATCACTTCATGGGTAATAGATGGGAAAGCAGTGTCAGTTTTTTGGTTTGTTTTTTGGGTTTTTTGCTCCAAAATCACTGCAGATGGTGATTGCAGCCATGAAATTAAAAGACACTTACTCCTTGAAAGGAAAGTTATGACCAGCATAGATAGCATATTAAAAAGCAGATATATTACTTTGCCAACGAATTTCCATCTAGTCAAGGCTATGTTTTTTACAGTGGTCATGTATGGATGTGAGAGTTGGACTGTGAAGAAAACTGAGCATCAAAGAATTGATGCTTTTGAACTGTGGTTCTGGAGAAGACTCTTGCGAGTCCCTTGGACTGCAAGGAGATCCAACCAGTCCATCCTAAAGGAGACCAGTCCTGAGTGTTCATTGGAAGGACTGATGTTGAAGCTGAAACTCCAATACTTTGGCCACCTCATTCGAAGAGTTGACTCATTGGAAAAAAAACCCTGATGCTGGGGGGTTTGGGGACAGGAGGAAAAGGGGACGACAGAGGATGAGATTGCTGGATGGCATCACCGACTCAATGTACATGAGTTTGGGTGGACTCCGGGAATTGGTGATGGACAGGGAGGCCTGGTGTGCTGCGATTCATGGGGTTGCAAAGAGTCAGACACGACTGAGTGACTCAACTGAACTGAACAGGTATATAGCTTCTTGCTAAAAGCTAGCAAGGGAGACCCTCTTTCTGCCCCCTGCTGATGTCCATGTCAGCTTTCTCTCTTTTATACTTTAATAAAACTTTATTACACAAAAGCTCTGAGTGATCAAGCCTCGTCAATGGCCCCATATGGAATTCTTCTTCTCTGGAGGCCAAGAATACCAGAGTCATTCACAGTTCATAGTGACAACTTTTCACAGGGATGGAAGTATGCCTGGTGGAGTCAGAGCTGATTTTTCAGGAATTTATAGAGTAAATATTAGTGTAAATCTGGGTGAGAAGAAACAGATATTTTAGCCAAAAGGTTCAGTGGAAAGATGTAAGTCATCTAATCAGAGCAATAAGAATGCATTATTATGATATTCAATCTCATGAAATTTGACTAACTCAGCCTCTGGTTTACATATTTTGTACCTGTTATACTTCCTTTTGTGATAAGTTAGTGATTTCTTAGAAATTTAGTAAATATTCATTAGCCAGGTTTTTTACATCTGTGAATAAGTTTTCTGCCAATGAACACAGAGCTAGTTACAGTTTAATTCTGAAAAACTATATGGAAAAGAAATATCAGAAAAAGACTATACTTTGTCCAGTTTTACAACAATTATAGTAGGTACATTTTGTGTTAAGTAAAAAGGGCCAGATTATTGTGTCTATTTCATCAGTGTTTTCTTCCTTGTAAGTTTTCTAAATTTGTCAAATGGATTGATTGCTGTTGATCAGACTCTAATCATACTTGTGTATCAGTGTTGGGACACCTTTGTTTAAGGTCAGCCTGCTTACCTGACATGATGTGCCTTCCTTTCCCATATCATCATCCTTCCAAAATATACCTCAACATAGACATTCATGCCCAGTAACTCTGTGTCCCACCGTCTTCCATCACTGGCCTCTCAACTTGGATGTTTAGCTGATGACATTTCAGAATCACCAAGATTTAAAAATGCAGACTGAACACTAACCTCACAAATCTTAAAGTATTGATTCATTGTGGTTTTATTGATCTTTTTCATTTTATCATTCTGGCTTTATGATTGCTAATTAAATACAACAATGAGTAGAAAAATATAAATAATTATTTTAGTTATTATTTAGTTATTATTTCAGTTATTCAAATACCACTATAGTTGACACTAAAATTATACCCAAAGAAGATCCTTTTACATGAGGCTCACATCTCTTTCCCTTTTCTGCCCACTGATATCACGATCAGACTCAAATCAACTTTGGCTACCTGGACTGATCCTGATCTAACAGAGGGATATTTAAACAGCTCTAAGAGTCTTATCTCCATCTCAGTATTATACCATTGCACTTCTGATAACTAGGTTTTCATCTCGTTTCCAAGTTCTGGTCTCACTTGTGGGTCTTTTACCTGGGATTTTTCCATGATTCCAGTTTCTCAGTACCAACTCTAGTAACTTATCTTGCAATAAAAGCAATGGTATAACACATCTTTGGGTAATAATAACACATTGTTGAGAAATAATACTTACATTTTGAGCACTTGCTACATGCCAGGCAGTTTTCAAAGTGTATTTCACATAAATTCATTTAATATGTGCATCACAGGTGCTTCCTGACAGCCTGCCTCCTAGAATTGCAAACTGACTGAGAATCTTCATCCAGGAACATAAGCCTCTCTCTTCAAGGAGAGCACATTTAACACTAAGGGTCCCTTCATCCCATTAGTGAAGTGTTGATACATCAATTTCTACCTGACTTTAGGGACTCTACTATTTCCTTTTATATCCTCCCATCCACTCTTGCTATAGTTTATCCCTGAATGCAATATCAATAAAGACAACTTCTGAAACCAGAGCCAGTGGTTGGTCAGCTTCCCAGGAAGTGGAGAATAAGAGGCATTTGTGGTGTCAAGCTCTCCTTTCTTCATGCACCCTGCTTTGTTATCAGTTACTGACATGTCCTGTTAAATCCTGAAATGCATCTCTCTACAGAATTTATGTGAAGGCCAAACATCACTGCCGGGGTCTTGCCCCAGTGGATCCAGGGTAATTCGAAGGGGAGATGGCATAGGTGAGGGAAAACTTGTTTATTTAGAAATATAAAGAGAGATTAGGAAGGAATAGTGTAGTAGGAAAATTTAGTGGAGAAAATATGCTGAATAACTTGGTTTACGTGGAAAGCCAATAAAGTTTCAGACAAGTAACTTGCACTGTCTACGTTGGGCCACCGGCACCCACTTGAATATCAAAGAGTGCCCTGCCTTAGCCTACCTTTTGCATTGATCTTAAAAGCCAGGGCAAGTAAGTAGACTCGGTGAGCATCCGAATTCCAGATGGGAATTCAGCCAGAAAAGGAGAGGGAGGGAGAGGGAGAAAGAGAGAGAGAGAGAGACACGGGGGAAACCAGATTTCCAAGAAACTAGTTCGAGACACTAGTCCGAGAAACTGGTCCATCCTTTATTGTTCAGAAGGCCTTTTATTTTTCATTGTACATTGAGATCAATGGATGATACAAAATTATGCCGCATCAGCAGCCCTGACTCTTATTGAGACAAGGCTTTCTCTCTGCATACTTAGTTATATACACAAGTCTTAGGTGATTTACATCATCTTCTGGCCAGAGGGCTAATTAACATTTTACAGCCCTTTTCTGATAAGGGTAATAGTGTTGTTCTTCCCAAAGTCTGGTGCCACTCTCAGAAAGCACTAAATAAAGTTACATTCTTACATAGAAAGGACACAAGAGGAGTGCAGTGATATATAACAAAGAAAAGTAATTAACTCAAAAGTCTAGTGTTGCTAACATCAAAACTACTATACTCCTATTTCTGCATCCTGTTTACATTGATTAATATCCTCCCAGGTGCCTAAAAGATAAAGGATATGGAGGCCTGGTGGCAAAATAACTCAACAAACTCTTCACCAAACTAATTCTTAACTCTAAAAGGCTCTGTATCTTTAAGATGTTTAAGCTTTGTGTCTCTCGCAATGGGACTGTGGGGCTGTCCCATTGTGGGGCTGTAAGCAATTCACAAATTGTAAAGCAGACTGGTCAGATAGGTTAGAAACCCATCAAAGGGGCTTAAGCCAAGACATTCTTTTTATATGTAAGAGACTGTTAACTGGAGCTCTGAATTAACTCTTTCCAGAGAAAAGGTGGTAATGTCAGAAGAGTATAGTATAGCAGAGAGTAAACAGACAGAGTTTGGTTTAGGGGTAGATGCTCTGACAGAGGACCCCTCGAGACCTGACTCGCCTTGCCCATCAGGCCTCTCCGCATGACCTTGTCATGGGTGGGATCTCCCATGCTGGCTCCCAGCACATCACCATATCCACAAGGAACTTGATGGAACTAATTGATTCACACTAATTCCATGTAGCAAAAAGCTGTCAAACATAAGCTTATTATATTTAGTTGCAAAATGTTCTAAAATTATCTTTAAAGGGTATTTTTCAGAATAGGTAATAAATACTCCCCAGAAGCCCAAAGTATAGCAATCCACAAATGTGAAGTAGTCAAAAAAATGTAACAACAGTATGCTTAATCAGGAAGAATACAACTCTTTCTAGATCATGCTAGAAAAATAAAGAAATATGGCAAGCTCAGGGTCAAGAAATCAGAAGTGTTAATCTTGGTCTGTCATTTACCAGCTGTGTGAAGTGAGGAATTTAAGTTCTACACTTGTTTCATTATTTGTTAAATAGGAATGCTGACACATTTCTGTCTTACAGTGCTGTGGCATGGCTTTAAAATATGACATTTCATATTCTGAAATGCCTGTCATGAAGAGTGACACAGAAGCATGCTCAGTAGTGGTGAGGATGCTGCTGATGTAATGCTATGAGTACAGTGATGATGGCCATGGATATGGACCCTGGAGATGTGCTATTTGGCTCTCTGGGAGAGACTGTCAGATGGGATGAGCATTTGGTAATTGATGAAGGAAATATAGAGAAAATATATGAGAAAGGAAAAAAGGGAAAGGGGGAAAAAAGCTAAGATATATTAAAAACCAGAAGAGTCAGAAGAAAGTAAAGCAACCTAAACAATCTAAAGCAATTTTAAACCAGCTTTGTCGCCCCTGGCATCATAAACATTTCCTACAAGCTTCATCAAGGTGATTTTTCTTTTCTCAGCCATTACAGATATTTGAAAATCTGCTCGAGTTGCAATGAGGATCCTTAACCCAACTGAGTTTTGTGCTGTATTCAGAAACATTGATTCTCCAGGAATGTGTGATGATTTAAATTAATCACATGAAATTAAAGGTATGCATTCAATACGACACTATGCTACAAATAGAAGTTATAATTGAGTTGATTCTTTGGCTGTCTGGTAAAAAGAAATGAAGGATAAAGAATTAGAACATTCACAAGTACCTAGAATGAGTGTTTACCTAAGAATATCAAAAGCAGGAAGTAGTATATACATAAAGTAAATCCTGAAATTCAGTGCTATTCTATCAGACTTTTCTGAGGTAGACTCCCTGAATGCCATCCAATCCCAACAGAAGATGACCCTCATGAGAGTTTTGAAAGAGAAGTTGAGTCATATTTTGGAAAAAGTGATGTTTTTAGTCTCCCACAACATCAGATTGTCAAAAGATTTCAGAACTATAAATAAAATATTATAAACATCAAAACTTAAAGTTCCCTTCCTGCAAGTTTATCTTGGGATGAATTGAAAATCAAAATGTGAGTGGAGATTAGCTGTAGTAATGTCTGATTTTCATTGTCAATGAGGAAAAAACAAAGTTCAAGTATGTTATTTCATTAAAAATCAACTGCCTAGTTTTCTCCCTTCCTGATTTTGGTTACCTAAAATAATTTGGTCTTGTTTATGATTTGATTTTCTTAGCCCTCAGCTCTCAGATCCTTCATGTTCTTCTCTGCTCTAGTTTGTACTTTCAAATCAAATCAGAGTTTACATTTATGCTAAGTATATGTGAGGCACAAATGTGACATAACCTCCAAAAAAAGGTAAGTATCATCTTGGAAACAAGAGAAGTACACTATTCAGAATGCAAGAGATGCTGGTCCAATGTCACCTTTGGAAAAATTTTCACTTTTGGAAAAAAAGAAAAGCCACACCAAACATATTGTTTATATCTCTTAAAGGTTTTAGGGATTAAATACATAATATCCATTTCTTCCACTGTTGAGTTTAGAACCAACTGAAAAATAAGACACAGAAGACTAACATGTTAAACTGTCAACTTTGTTATTGATAAACTAATTGGAGAAAGTGACTTTTAAAATGTCACCCAACTGTCTCATCCTCTGCTGCCCTCTTCTCCTGCCCTCAGTCTTTCCCAGCATCATGTCAGCTCTTTGTATCAAGTGACCCAAGTATTTGAGCTTCAGTTTCAGCATCAGTCTATCCCATGACTATTAAGGGTTGATTTATTTTAGGACTGACTGGTTTGATCATCTTGCAATCCAAGGGACTCTCACCCTTGGAGTTCACAACCACAGTTCAAAAACATCAGTTCTTTGGTGCTCAGTCTTCTTTATGTTCCAACTCTCGTATGCATATATGGCTACTGGAAAAACCATAGCTTTGCCTATACAGACTTTTGTCAACAAACTGATATCTCTGCTTTTCAAAATGCCATCTAGATTTGTCATAGCTTTTCTTCCAAGGAACAAGCATATTTTAATTTTATGCCTGCAGTCACCATCTGTTTTTTTTTTAAGCCCAAGAAAATAAAATCTGATACTGCTTCCATTATTTCCAGATCTATTTACCATGAAGTGATAGGACCGGATACCATGATCTTAGATGTTTGAATGCCTGTTTTAAGCCAGCTTTCTCATGCTCCTCTTTAGCCTTCATCAAGTGTCTCTTTAGTTTCTCTTTGCTTACTGCCGGGCTTCCCTGGTGGCTCAGAGGTTAAAGCATCTGCCTCCAATGCAGGAGACCCGGGTTCAATACCTGGGTTGGAAAGATCCCCTGGAGAAGGAAATGGCAATCCACTCCAATATTCTTGCCTAGAGAATCCCATGGATGGAGAAGCCTAGTAAGTTACAGTGCAAAGAGTCAGACACAACTGAGCGACTTCATCTCTCACCTCGACTTCACCTCACCTCACCTTGCTTTCTGCCATTAAAGTTGTATAACATGCATATCTGAGATTGTTGATATTTCTCCCAGCAGTCTTGGTTCAGCCCAGCATTTCCTATGATGTATTCCCATTGTAATTCACCCAGCCCAGGATTTACCTTGATGTACACAGCAAGTAAGTTAAATAAGCAGGGTAACAGCATATAATCTTGATGTACTCCTTTCCTAATTTTGAATCTGTATGTCGTTTCATTTCCATCATTTTTCCTGAATACAGGCTTCTCAGGAGACAGGTAAGGTAGTCTGGTATTCCCCATCTCTTTAAGCATTTTACACAGTTTGTTGTGATCCACTCAATCAAAGACTTTAGGGTAGTCAATGAAGCAGAAGTAGACATCTTTTCTGGAATTTAGCTTGCTTTTTCTATGATCCAAAGGATATTGACAATCTGATCTCTGGTTCCTCTCTCTATTCTAAATCCAGCTTGTACATTGAGAAGTTCTCCTTTCATGTACTGTTGAAGCCTAGCTTAAAGGATTTTGAGCGTAATCTTAGCATGTGAAATGAGTGCAAATGTATGGCAGTTTGAACATTCTTCTGGCAGTCCTTCTTTGCAGTTGGAATGAAAACTGACCTTTTCCAGTCCTGTGGCAACTGCTGAATTTTCCAAATTTGCTGGCATATGGAGTACAGCAATTTAATAGTGCCATCTTTTAGGATATGAACTAATTCAGCTGGAATTCCATCACCTCTGCTAGCTTTCTTGGTGGTAATGCTTCCTAAGACCCACTTGACTTCACACTCTAGGATGTTTGGCTCTAGGTGAGTGACCACATCATTATGGTTATCCAGGTCACTAAGACCTTTTTTATAGTTCTTCTGTGCATTCTTGCCACCTCTTCTTAATCTCTTCTTCGTCTATAAGGTCTATACCATTTCCGTCCTTTATTGAGCCCATCTTTGCATAAAATATTCCCTTTGTATCTCTAATATTCTTGAAAATTCTCTAGTCTTTCCCATTCTATTGTTTTCCTCTACTTCTTTGCATTATTTAAGGCTTTCTTATCGCCTCTTGCTATTATCTGGAACTCTGCATTCAGTTGGGTATAGCTTTTCCTTTCCCCTTTGCTTTTCACTTATCTTCCTTTCTCAGCTATTGATAAGTCCTCCTCAGGCACCCACTTTGCCGTCTTGCATTTTTTTTTTCCTGGGGATGATTTCGGTCACCATTTCCTGTACAATGTTCCATCGTAGCTCTTTAGGCACTCTGTCTACCAGCTCTAATCCCTTGAATCTACTTGTCATCTGCACTGTATAGTCATAAGGGATTTTATTTAGGCCTAGTGTTTTTCTCTACTTCCTTCAATTTAAGTCTGAATTTTGCAATAAGAAGCTCATGACCTAAACCAAAATCAACTCCAGATCTTATTTTTGCTCACTGTAGAGAGCTTCTCCATCTTCAGCTGCCAATAATATAATCAATCTGATTTTGGTATTGAAAATTTAGTGATGTTCACATATAGAGTTGTCTTTTATGTTATTGGAAAAAACATGTTTACTATGCCTAGTGCTTTCTCTGGGCAAAACTCTGTTGGCCTTTGGCCTGCTTCACTTTGTACTCCAAGGCCAAACTTGTCTGTTACTCCAGTTATCTCTTGACTTCCTCCTTTTGCATTCCTTCTTTGCCTTTATTGGTTGGGGCATAGACTTGGATTGTTGTGATATTGAATGGTTTGTCTTGGAAATAACTAAGATCATTCTGTCATTTTTGAGATTGCATCCAAGTACTGCATTTCAGACTCTTTTTGACTATGAGGCCTACTCTATTTGATTCTTGCTCATAGTAGTAGATATACTGGTCATCTGAATTTGCCCACTCCTGTCCATTTTAGTTCATTGATTCCTAAAATGCTGATGTTCATTCCTTTCGTCTCCAGCTTGATCACATCCAATTTACCTTGATTCATAGACCTAACACTTCAGGTTCTTATTTAATATTTTTCTTTACAGCATTGGACTTTACTTTTACCTCCAGACACATCCACAATTGGACAACCTTTCCATTTTGGCCCAGCCTCTTCATTCCTTCTGGAATTCTTTCTCTGCCATTTGCCAGTAGCATATTGGAGACCTACTGACCTGGGCGGGGGCTCATCTTCCAATGTTATATCTTTTTGCCATTTCACTGCGTTCATGGGGTTCTCAAAGCAAGAATACTGAAGTGGTTTGCCATTTCCTTCCCCAATGGACCATATTTTGTCAGAAATCTCCAACAATGACCCATCCCTCTTTGGTAGACCTGCATGGCATGGCTCATATCTTCCTTGAGTTACACAGACTTTGATCCAATTCTAGATTGCTAATCAGATAAACTCTGAGCATGCTGAGATCATGACCAGGATAGTTCAGAACTTTGAAACCCTGTATTATAACCATTGTATGCTTATGCTCACTCACTCAGTCATGTCTGACTCTTTTCAACTCCACGGACTGTAGCCCACCAGGCTCCTCTATCTATATGGATTCTCCTGGCAAAAGTATTAGAGTGGGTTGTCATGCCCTCCTCCAGGGGACCTTCCCAAACCAGGGATCAA
Organism: Raphicerus campestris; assembly: GCA_006410735.1. Classification (NCBI taxonomy): domain Eukaryota; kingdom Metazoa; phylum Chordata; class Mammalia; order Artiodactyla; family Bovidae; genus Raphicerus; species Raphicerus campestris. The sequence goes on along the minus strand of SJYW01030063.1, from coordinate 2,629 downwards.
ATCCCAGTCTCCTGGATTGCAGGTAGATTCTTGACTGTCTGAGCCACCAGGGAAACCCAAGAATACTGAAGTGTGTAGCCTATCTCTTCTCCACGGGAACTTCCCAAACCAGGAATTGAACTGGAGTCTCCTGCATTACAGGCTGATTCTTTACCAGCTGAGCTACTAGGGAACCATAAGTGATTGTAATGGAAGAACTACATGAAATTAAAACCTTTCTTTCAACAGCTAAATGAGTGACAAGTTGGCCTGCATGGCCCTGTGGCAGAGACAGACATGCTATTTGCAGTATTTTCTGTATCCTCTACACTGCCCAGTGAATTGTGAACACAGCTGACATGCCACCTACAGTCCAAAGTAAGTCTATTCTTGGTTCTTGTGTCTCTCTCACCCTCTGTTGCAGTGATCTGAAGTCCCAAATTCCAGATAGTGAGCAGTGCTATGTGGGGCCTCTGTCAACTTAGATCCTGAGTGAATGAGAAAAGCATTCAAGAAGGCTCGGTCATGCCCACAGGGAACAATAAGAGGAAGTGCTTTCCAAAGTGTAGAATCAATTCTGAAGACAAAAGCATTCTTTATCCCCCGAAGAGAGGCCTATAAAATATTTGTTCAGCAAGATTTCAGAATTGTTGAAGACCACTGAACACTGGGCACATCTTACTCCTCATCATTCTACAGGGAGTATTTACTGAGTTCCATCACTGTATGATGGATGTGAGGGATGCATATAATCTCGCCTTTCAGTTCACAAGTTTCTGGAGCAAGAGTGACCATATGCATGTCTGATTCAGAGGCTATCATGAGATTCCTCAGAAATTCCCAACTTGAAGCTCAAAGCCTTGATTTGATGTGACTTTTAAGCTGCCTCCTCTGTGGAGGAGTTAGATGAAATATATATTTGGAAAAAGATGTGCAAAGATATGTTGAAGACCAGTAGAGAAGACTAAGCTGTAGACACTGATGCTCACCAAGCTCTCTGGATCAACAAGGCTAAGGGCTGAAGTCTTGCCAATGAGCAGTGGGCAGAAGTGACTTCAGGTATGTTCCTATGACTAAAACTAGAGACTGAAGAAACTTTATGCTGAGACAGCAGAGCTGCAGGCCAGAAATATTCCATAGGAGCATCACTACGTGCAGGGACAAATTTCCTGGAGAGTTACATAGACCTATAGATATTCCATGAAATTACTGCTAAGTTAAACTACTGAGACTTAGGGTTGTTTCTTACTTCATCATAGCCTAACTTATCCTGTCTGATATGGACCACAAGGAGCAGAATTCTGAAGTTCCTCAGAAATCAGTCCAGGTCTTGTTTCCTTCTATCTCTATGGCCTCTTCTTGGGGGATCTTATACATTCCCATGGTTTTATTTTTTATATAAATTTATTTATTTTAATTGGTGGTTAATTACTTTACAATATTGTATTGGTTTTGCCATACATCAACATGAATCCACCACAGGTATACACGTGTTACACATCTTGAACCTCCCTCCCTCGTCCTTCCCTGTACCATCCCTCTGGGTCGTCTCAGTGCACTGGCCCCAAGCATCCAGTATCATGCATCAAACCTAGACTGGTGATTCATTTCATATATGATATTATAATGTTTCAATGCCATTCTCCCAAATCATCCCACCTTCTCCCTCTCCCACAGATTCCAAAAGACTGTTCTATACATCTGTGTCTCTTTTGCTGTCTCTCATACACGGTTATCATTACCATCTTTCTAAATTCCATATATATGCGTTAGTATACTGTATTGGTGTTTTTTCTTTCTGGCTGACTTCACTCTGTATAATAGGCTCCAGTTTCATCCACCTCAACAGAACTGATTCAAATGTATTCTTTTTATGGCTGAGCAATACTCCATTGTGTATATGTACAACAGCTTTCTTATCCATTCATCTGCTGATGGACATCTAGGTTGCTTCCATGTCCTGGCTATTGTAGACAGTACTGCAATGAACACTGGGGTACATGTGTCTCTTTCAATTCTGGTTTCCTCAGTGTGTATGCCCAGCAGTGGGATTGCTGAGTCATAAGGCAGTTCTATTTGCAGTTTTTTAAGGAATCTCCACACTGTTCTCCATGGTGAATGTACTAGTTTGCATTCCCACCAACAGTTTAAGAGGGTTCCCTTTTCTCCACACCCTTTCCAGCACTTATTGTTCATACACTTTTGGATCGCAGCCATTCTGACTGGTGTGTAATGGTACCTCATTGTGGTTTTGATTTGCATTTCTTTGATAATGAGTGATGTTGAGCATCTTTTCATGTGTTTGTTAGCCATCTGTATGTCTTTTTTGGAGAAATGTCTATTTAGTTCTTTGGCCCATTTTTTGATTGGGTTGTTTATTTTTCTGGAATTGAGCTGCAGGAGTTGCTTGTATATTTTTGAGATTAGTTATTTGTCAGTGGCTTCATTTGCTATTATTTTCTCTGATTCTGAAATCTGTCTTTTCACCTTGCTTATAGTTTCCTTTGTTGTGCAGAAGATTTTAAGTTTAATTAAATCCCATTTTTGCTTTTATTTCCAGTATTCTGGGAAGTGGGTCATAGAGGATCCTGCTGTGATTTATGTCAGAGAGTATTTTGCCTATGTTCTCCTCTAGGAGTTTTATAGTTTC
>SJYW01030061.1:9154-24606 GCA_006410735.1 Raphicerus campestris | reverse complement strand
CGACAGCATATGGTATGTGAGAGGAATAGGCAAGAGATAAATTGGCTTTTCAGTCTAGAGCTAGACTGGAAAGGGCCCTTTAGCATCAACATGCTGGGTGCCTATTCCATACAGGCTCTGAGCCTACTACCTCTGCCTAATTTTATGGTAGTGGTTGTGGTTTAGATGCTAAGCTATGTCTGACTCTTGTGATCCCAGAACCGACCTGGCTCCTCATTTTGTGAACACTTACNCCTATTCCATACAGGCTCTGAGCCTACTACCTCTGCCTAATTTTATGGTAGTGGTTGTGGTTTAGATGCTAAGCTATGTCTAACTCTTGTGATCCCAGAACCGACCTGGCTCCTCATTTTGTGAACACTTACAACAACCCTGCAAGACAGGTATTGTTCACTTCATTCTCCTAAAGAGGACAGTGTGCTCAGAGAAATGCATTTATTGGTTGAGGAAGGCTGGTAGGCCTTTCCATGATATTCAGTGAGCCTCAGTGAGGCTGCTGAAGGGAATGCCATCCCCACTCCAACAGAAGAGATTATTCCCGGATGCTTTTATAAACATCTGTAGCACTGCCTTCCATGCTCATATTCCAACACACCAAGGAGATTTTGGTCCTTCTCTTGAGATGGAATTTCAGATATATGAGTTGCTGTTAGTAAGACACTGTTTCTTTGATACTGAAGGACTTAAACAGAAAATCACAGTTTCATAGGCAACAATGATATTGCAGAGGTAAGATTGTAGTGGTGATGTGTATAAATTTAAAACAAACAAACAAACAATCATTCCTGCAGAAGTGTGTGTGTGTGCGTGTGCGTGTGTGTGTGTTAGAGGGGTAGACTACTGAAGATGCTCCACTCTTGGCAAAGAAGTCACACAGGAGAGGACTTTGGGAAGTAAGTGTACAGAGTATGGAGAAGAAATGAGAAAGTCCCTCCTCTGAACACTGCCCCCTACTGCCCACCGTGGAAGCAGTCGATGCTGCTGTTTCCTGCTAAATCGCTTCAGTTGTGTCCAACTTTGTGCGACCCATAGATGGCAGCCCACCAGGCTCCCCCGTCCCTGGGATTTTCCAGGCAAGAACACTGGAGTGGGTTGCCATTTCCTTCTCCAATGCGTGAAAGTGAAAAGTGAAAGTGAAGTCGCACAGTCATGTCCGACTCTTAGCGACCTCACGGACTGCAGCCCACCAGGCTCCTCCGTCCATGGGATTTTCTAGGCAAGAGTACTGCAGTGGCTTGCCATTGCCTTCTTCAAGCAGTTGATGAGATCCTTCCATTCCCACCATTCAGAGGGTGGACAAGGTGTTTGGTTATCTCTTCAGGTGACAATGATACTCTCCTATTATACAAACAGTGAGCATTTGATAGACATTTTCAAAGTGCCATCCATTTAATCTAAGTTTTACAAATCCATGAGATGGGACAAAACTGAGACTTCAAGTAGTTCAGATAATTCAACCAGGAATAGTAAGTAACAAGACAGAAACACAAACTCCCTGACTCCAAAGCCTTAGTCATTCATAGACACTTATCTGTGATGTTGGATCAATTTAGAAGTATGTTGGTGGTTGACCTTTTTGCTGAATATTTAATGTAATATTAATTATTTCAGGATGTTTCTCTGAAATTATTCCCATTAGTGGTTTCTTTGATTGCACACACAGACACACACACATACATGCAGACGTTCAATTAATAATTCAGAAAACATTTACTTGGTTTCAAGTATTAAGTGCTTGTCTCCCCTACTGGGTTGTGAGTTTCATCAGTGTGAATGCAATGTATAAATAGCATGGAGTACAGTCTCTGGTGTATATTAATGCTTAATAAATATTTGTCACATTAATCAGTCTCCTCTTACAATAGTCTGCTGGAAGCTATGTATGTAGATTTCAGGAAACAACAGTCTACACTTGTCTTTTTATAGCAGAAGAATTAAGACCATAAAAAAGGGCAAGAGCAGTCGCAATTTGTCATTCCATCCAGTAGATCCCACTTGAGTGTCTTGATACCAATCCCATCCCTTTTCCAAACTTGCAACCTTTCTCCCATCTGGTTTGTTTCTGATGATGCTCCTCTTGCAAACTTTAATTTTTTTTTTTTATTTCTTACTTTTTCTTTTTCTCTTTTTTGTTGTTGTATCAGTTATGGCTGCCCCATACAGATCACCTCTAATCTTCACTTCTTGTACTCACTCTTGTTTATTCTACTCTTGGATCAAGACATCTGGCCCCTGGAGGCTTGTCTTTCTAATCCCCAGGCTTTCAGGCCCTTCTCTTGAAGCAACTGGGATTTTTGTTGTTGTTGTTTTGTTTTAAGTTGGTTGGGACATAAAGATATCCAGCCAGCTCCACTATGTAGAGTTTAATAGTACAAATAGTGTTTGAATATGTTTATTTTGATTTATAAATACTCTACTTTATCACTGAGATCTCCAAGAGGAAAATATTTATACTATTATGTCTCATTTTTAATAAAAATAATTGTATGTTTTTTTAAGGTATGAGTTCTTTAAGAAAAGCATAATTTAATTCTTAATTTGAAAATGCTTTCAGCAAGCTTTCAGTTGTATGTGATGACTATTGCTTGTATTAATATTACAGCTAATGTTGTAAACAAAGACAAATGGCCTGGATTTATGGAAGTTATTTTAAAGTTGATCACAATTTGTAATGATGGCCTAACATTTTATCTAGCATATAATTACTCAAATAACCAAGTGAAATGTATAGATACGATGAAAGGGACATTTATGAGAGCCGTTTCCTTCTGTGAGAATCTCAGAAACAGAGAGTTTTGTCCATTACTGAATTAGGAAACATATTCCAACACTATAAATTATTTGGATAAGATAACACATTTTTTTCCCCTCTGGAAAGTCAGGCTACTTTGAGCATAAAACAGATTCTATGGCCACCGCCCCACTGAAACTCAGTGGGCCTCTCTGGCAAGGCATCAAGGAGTTTGATCTTTGGTCTAATTAGACATACTCCCTCTGGGACTCTGCTTAGAAGTCAAAATTAAGGCTTGCCTTGTTCCCTCTCAGGGATGGGGAAATCCATTTCAATTCAATAGCATTTCCTTGATTTGAACACATCTGGGGACTTGAAAGCTCAGCAGAACAAGCTCAAGGGTTGCAGTCTGGAGCTGCCAGTTAGCAGAACTGGCAGGCACCGCTCCTAAGATTTTTGGTATAAAAGAGACTGCTTCCCTCCCACAAGGAGAACCAGAGCCATATGGCCCAAACCCCAAGTGGCTCTCCTCCACAGTTTGTGGTTTCCCTGAACCTTATTTCCCAACTCAAGGCCTGCCAGAAATTCTGGGATAGCAGATACATACCATCATGATTTTGTATCTTGTAGAGAAGATACAGACATAATTCAATTCCCAAGTCATGGGTGGTGTGCCTATTATGTGTCAGACATCTTCCTATGCAAAAGGAGATGAAGATGCCAGTCTCTATCTTTAAGTTTCTTATACTCTGTGGCTTTTTCTATGCGTGTGTGCTAAGTTGCTTCAATTGTATCCAACTCTTCATGACTCCATGGACTATAGCCCACCAGGCTCCTCTGTCCATAGGATTCTTCAGGCAAGAATACTGGAATGGATTGCCATGCACTCCTTGAGGGGAATCTTCCTGACCCAGGGATCCAACCAGTGTCTCTTATATCTCCTGTATTGGCAGGCAGCTTCTTTACCACTAGTGCCATTTGGGAAGTAGGTTTTTCTGTGGCTGCCGATCAGTTCCTCTTCATAGAAATAGAAAGGAAATGAGGGAAGTGATATTCTGCTATGACAGTATTATAGAAAATTAGAAAGGGCACCAAATTTGGAATCATATGACTCTATCTGATCTCTGGTTCAGTTACAAGTTATATGCAAACCCAATTAACTAATCAAACCTTTCTTTAACATGTCTTATGCTTTATTCACATTGTTAAATTTTAGGGATACTAATAAAAAAGTGATGTAAACACTGTCTTCAAGATATTTGCACTTATGTCTTCTGAGTCATTTTTTATTATCTATTAAAAGTATTATAATAATTACTGATCTTTCTATCTTATTGAGCTATTTTGAGAATCAACATTAATACATGAAAGCTATTCACTATAAAATATTATGCCTTTCTATGCATGCAGATTTGATAGATTTACATAGTTTATTATGTTCAAATAATTTTCAATGTCTGGAGTATTCAAAATAATATATCTTGGTATAAAAGAAACCAAAAACAAAGCAACAGAACATGTTTCTGAGTTTCAGACCATTATTTCTTCCCTTACAACAGTGATTTTAAAAGTGTGGTCTTTGGATAAGTAGCATCAGCATCACTTGACCACCTGCGCACTTAGAGATGTAAATTTGGGGCCCCCAAGTGAGATCTAATTATTTAGAAACTTTGGTGATGGGGTTCAGCAATCTGTATTTTTAACAAGCCCTCCACATGACTCAGATATAACCCGTCAAAGTAGAGTATCCTATTATAGATCTTGTGTTTCCCCATCTAAAGATCATGACTTTCCAAAGCTGTTACAATTTAGGCCAACAGTTTTTCAAAGATCTCTGCAGAAGCAGAATGAGAATCTAAGAAGAGATGGCGATTCAAGAACAGTTTGATTTATGTAACTTTACATCACTTCATCTTTCACTGACCAAGAGATTCATTCATCAGACATTTACTGAACACATACTATGTACCAATTGCACTTATTTCAGCTCTCTGTTTCCCATGTGACCTTGAGGTGAGGTGAAGTCACTCAGTCGTGTCCGACTCTTTGCGACACCGTGGACTGTAACCTACTAGGCTTCTCTGTCCATGGGATTCTCCAGGCAAGAATACTGGAGTGGATTGCCATTTCCTTCTCCAGGGGATCTTCCCGACCCAGGGATCGAACCCAGGTCTCCCACATTGGAGGCAGATGCTTTAACCTCCGAGCCACCAGGGAAGCCATGTGACCTTGCTTTATTCAAATGACCTGGTACATTGAAAAAAAAATTTTAAGTGTTTTCTGAAATTGTTCTTAACACCTGAAAAATAACTTTATTCATTTTTTGGTCTAAGATCCATTTCTTTTTTTACTCTATTTTTATTGTCCTTTTCTGTCAATAAAAGCCAGAGAAGACAATGGGGGCTAATATGTTGAAGCATTTTCCTCATGTACAGCAAGACTTTATTGAAAACTCTCCATGGGAAGCCTGTCTTTGTTTTACTGCAAGAACCTGGCGACCCTGAAGAGGCAATTCTATCTTGAAAGTTGAAACATCTTACTGCTTGCCAAAAGCAAGAAGGACCTGCACTGTGGGATTTAAAGAGATTTTATGTATTTGAAGGAACATTCCCTTGATTATATTCTCTTCAGAGACAGAACCAAGGCATTCGGAAACATCTGTGCAGTGGGAAGCTGCTGGGATAGATTTTTCATGTTCAGTTAATTGGCCCCACACAAGCCTTGAGAGGAAGATCTCTGAGCAGTGGTTAGAACACATGAGATGAGCTTTACATGTTCCTTTTGTTTATGGCACTTTATTATTTCTCCATACCCTGAAAGAGAGTTAATTTGGGGGAAATAAGTTGAAGGCTTACTTTGCCCAGCTCCTTCTTTCTTTGTATTGCTATATCATATCTGCTTTCCCTCTCTGAAATTCTCATTGCTTTTATAAATGAGAAAACAACCCAATGAAGCTGACATGCACTATGAAGAATCTGACATTTCCTTCCCAGGATGTCAGGCTTATTTAGTGGCCATTTTAATGAGTCTCTTTCCATTTTATCAGGAAGTCACCTAGAGAAGGTGATGATGAATGCAGAAAAGCAAAAATATAGTCAACACATTATATCACCATTAATGAATGCAAAAGCTATTTTGCTCACAGGGCAAGAGGATTATAGTTTTTTGACTGCTTCTCAAGTCATAGCAAAAGGAAGGTTGATAGAAAATGAAGATTTAGTACCTTATATATCATTGCTAAACAGCAAGTCATTTCACTTTCTCTAGAAACTAGAATCATATGAAAATAAGAATAACAACAGCTCATTATACACAACGAAATTTACCTGATTGGGCCTTGAGATGCTCAGTACGAGAATGCTAAGTTGCTTCAGTTGTGTCGGACTCTCTGTGACCCTATGGACTTCTGCCCACCAGGAGTCTGACAGGCTCCTCTGTCCATGGCATTCTCCAGGCAAGAACACTGGAGTGGGTTGCCATTTCCTTCTCCATGGGATCTTCTGGACCCAGAGATACAACAAGTATCTCTTATGTCTCTTGCATTGGAAGGAGGGTTCTTTACCACTAGTGCCACCTGGGAATTCCTGAGATGCTCAGATTTTCAACCAAACATTATTCTGGATGTTAGGGTGTTTCTGGATGAAATTAACTTTTGGATTGGTGAAGTGAGTACATGAGGTTGCCCTCTCTAACATGGGTGGGTCTTATTCAATTAGTTGAAGATGTGAATAGAGCAAAAATTACATGTAAGAAGGGTATGAGTCTTTTTCCAACCTCTGGACTCAGACTGAAGCACTGCTTCTTCCTGGATCTTCAGCCTACTAACTTTCAAACTGGGACTTATACCAACAGCTCTCATGGTTCTCAAGCCTTCAGACTTGGTCTGGAACTAGGCATTGGCTTTCCTGGGTTTCCAGCTTGCTGTTCTGCAAAACTGGGGCTCTGGGGCATCGATAATTGTGTGAGCCAATTCCTTATAACAAATCTTTCTCTCTGTGTGCACATAATATTGGTTCAATTTCTCTGGAAAACTCCAAGTATTAATATCAACTCTGTACTCTAGTACTATTGTGTCTCCAATTTACAGACAGGGAAACAAAAACAAAGAAGATAGGTAAGTTTCTGTGGTGGTTTAAAGGTGTGTCTAGTGATTCTTTGCTATTCTCTCAAAAGATAAAGCTTAATTTTTCTCCTCTTGAGTCTGAGCTGGACTTAGTGATTCATTTCCAATGAACAGGGTATTTTTGTTGTTGTTCAGTTGCTCAGTCATGTCAGACTCTTTGCAACCCCATGGACTGTAGAATGCCAGTCTTTCCTGTCCTTCACCACCTCCCAGAGCATGCTCACACTCATGTCCATTGAGTCAGTGATGCCATCCAACCGTCTCATCCTCCGCTGTCCCCTTCTCCTCCTGCCTTCAATGTTTCCAGTATCAAGGTCTTTTCAAATGAGCTGGCTCTTGGCATCAGGTGGCCAAATTACTGGGGTTTCAGCTTCAGCATCAATTCTTCCAGTGGATATTTAGGGTTTATTTCCTTTAGGATTGACTGGTTTGATTTCCTTTCAGTCCAAGGAACTCTCAAGAGTCTTCTCCAACACCACAGTTCAAAAACATCAACTCTTTGGGGCTCAGCCTTCTTTATTGTTCAGCTCTCACATCCATACATGACTACTGGAAAAAACCATACCTTTGACTATACCATACCTTGCCACCTTTGCTGGCAAGTTGATGTCTCTGTTTTTTAGTATGCTATATAGGTTTGTCATAGCTTTTCTTCCAAAGAGCAAATGTTTTTTAATTTTACAGCTGCAGTCACCATTTGCAGTGATTTTGGAGCCCAAGAATACCAGAGTGGGTAGCCTACCCCTTCTCCAGGGGAACTTCCCAATCTAGGAATCAAACTCTACTCTCCAGCCTTGTAGGTGGATTCTTTACCAGCTGACCTACTGGGAAAGCCCAAACAGTTTATAGCAGATGTGAAAGAATGTCTCTCTCAAAACTAAATAATAAAATTGCTATGATTTCTATATTGAGTTTTCCCTCTGTCTCTGTCTCTCTGAAAACTCACTCCAGGGACAACCAGTTAGTTACTGTGCCTGTAAGCAGTGATATAAAGTGGCCCATCCAGTGAGGCACTGAAAGCTCCAACCAACAGAGAGCTTGGATTCTCCTACTGCTCCATGTCATCCTGGTCTTATGAAAGAACCTCAGCCAAAACCAACTAGCTAAGCCTTTCTGGATTCCTGACCTTCATAAGTGGTGTGGATAAATGGTTATTGTTTTAAGCTGTTGAATTTGTGATATTTTGTTACACAGCAAGAGATAACAATCACTCTTGCCAAAAGTCACGTAGTTCAGAAAAGTCAAAACCAGGATCTACACCCAGATCCACACTTCAGAGTCAGTATTTTTAATGAGCATCTCCTATGCCTCTCATCAGGACAAATGATCACAGACCATAAATCTACCACTACCATCTGCACCCCCAAAACAGCCTGATAAAGGAAGAGACCATGGCTTCCATATCTCAGTTCAAATAGCTCTTTTCACAGATCTTCTTTAAAAGCAGTAAATCAAAGTAATGGCATTTATTTTCTCCTTTGTCACTAGACCTCAGAGATGTTCCTGTCAAATGTAGATGAGGGATTGAGGCTCAGTTGTGCCCTACCCCAAGAGACTCTTGCCTGAAAGAAGGTCAAATGCTTGCCATTTTTATTTTCTTATTAAGAAATAATATTTTATGAGACACAATCTGACTAATTGAGGCCTCTGCTTAATTGATATCTAATTTAATAATGTTCTAACATAATTTTCAAAGAATAATGACAGAATGGCATAATGATATCCACTTTCCCAGGGATGCTTCTGTGTAATAAGCTTTGTGACAGATCGCAGTCCCCTAAACTTGCCTTACCTTCAGGCCTTTGCTACTTTCACTTTGCTACTCTCACTTCCTAGACAGCCCTTCCTCCCTGGGCACTTCCTCCCCATCTATCTTAAAAACAAACGCCTCCTTTTATCTTTCAAGATTCAGCTGCATAGGCAGCTAAGATACATTCTTGTTATCATCTTACCCTCAGTTATCCCTTGGGTTCCAATAGTATAATGTAGACTAAAAACAGCTCTTTTAGAACCAAATAGATGCTGATTTCAGTCAAGCTTGCATTATATACTAGACGTGTTGTTGTCGCTAAATCCTGTCTGACTCTTCACAAACTCCTGGACTTCAGCACACCAGGCTTCTCTGTCCTTCACAATCTGGAGTTTTCTCATCCTTGGGTAAATTTCTCATGTCCACTACATCTTAATCTTCTGTCTCTTAAATGGAAACAATATAATTGTGAAGATTATTTACTCAATAATTCAGAATGCTACCTGGCATAGAAAAAAACCTAAATAAATATTAGCTATCACTGTGTTAAGTACACATCAAAATGCATACAAAATTTTCAATTACTTTCTCTTTTAGAAAAAGTGTCTTTTGAATGAAGGAATGTAATTTTGGTGTTTTTGTCTTTAGAGCACTGATGCTGATGGCTGATGCTGTGGGAGTGAGAGATTTTCTTGTTCATTTATCTTCATTGCCACTTCATTTCAAAATATATCCCCAGCTGAATTTTCCCTATGTTTGCTTCTATCCCAGCATCCTGCCAAATTTTTAGGTCTTAAAATTTGAGTCATAATGACTCCCTCCCCATCTCTTTCTTCCATCCTTTTAAAGCATTTATTTTATGCTTTTAACATTGACTCCCTTTTCCTCATTCCAAGGGCATTAGAGTTAACCTAGCCCTCATTTCCTCTAATTCTCTTGCTTCAGTCACCTCTAGTGATTCACAGCTTTNTGAAAACTCACTCCAGGGACAACCAGTTAGTTACTGTGCCTGTAAGCAGTGATATAAAGTGGCCCATCCAGTGAGGCACTGAAAGCTCCAACCAACAGAGAGCTTGGATTCTCCTACTGCTCCATGTCATCCTGGTCTTATGAAAGAACCTCAGCCAAAACCAACTAGCTAAGCCTTTCTGGATTCCTGACCTTCATAAGTGGTGTGGATAAATGGTTATTGTTTTAAGCTGTTGAATTTGTGATATTTTGTTACACAGCAAGAGATAACAATCACTCTTGCCAAAAGTCACGTAGTTCAGAAAAGTCAAAACCAGGATCTACACCCAGATCCACACTTCAGAGTCAGTATTTTTAATGAGCATCTCCTATGCCTCTCATCAGGACAAATGATCACAGACCATAAATCTACCACTACCATCTGCACCCCCAAAACAGCCTGATAAAGGAAGAGACCATGGCTTCCATATCTCAGTTCAAATAGCTCTTTTCACAGATCTTCTTTAAAAGCAGTAAATCAAAGTAATGGCATTTATTTTCTCCTTTGTCACTAGACCTCAGAGATGTTCCTGTCAAATGTAGATGAGGGATTGAGGCTCAGTTGTGCCCTACCCCAAGAGACTCTTGCCTGAAAGAAGGTCAAATGCTTGCCATTTTTATTTTCTTATTAAGAAATAATATTTTATGAGACACAATCTGACTAATTGAGGCCTCTGCTTAATTGATATCTAATTTAATAATGTTCTAACATAATTTTCAAAGAATAATGACAGAATGGCATAATGATATCCACTTTCCCAGGGATGCTTCTGTGTAATAAGCTTTGTGACAGATCGCAGTCCCCTAAACTTGCCTTACCTTCAGGCCTTTGCTACTTTCACTTTGCTACTCTCACTTCCTAGACAGCCCTTCCTCCCTGGGCACTTCCTCCCCATCTATCTTAAAAACAAACGCCTCCTTTTATCTTTCAAGATTCAGCTGCATAGGCAGCTAAGATACATTCTTGTTATCATCTTACCCTCAGTTATCCCTTGGGTTCCAATAGTATAATGTAGACTAAAAACAGCTCTTTTAGAACCAAATAGATGCTGATTTCAGTCAAGCTTGCATTATATACTAGACGTGTTGTTGTCGCTAAATCCTGTCTGACTCTTCACAAACTCCTGGACTTCAGCACACCAGGCTTCTCTGTCCTTCACAATCTGGAGTTTTCTCATCCTTGGGTAAATTTCTCATGTCCACTACATCTTAATCTTCTGTCTCTTAAATGGAAACAATATAATTGTGAAGATTATTTACTCAATAATTCAGAATGCTACCTGGCATAGAAAAAAACCTAAATAAATATTAGCTATCACTGTGTTAAGTACACATCAAAATGCATACAAAATTTTCAATTACTTTCTCTTTTAGAAAAAGTGTCTTTTGAATGAAGGAATGTAATTTTGGTGTTTTTGTCTTTAGAGCACTGATGCTGATGGCTGATGCTGTGGGAGTGAGAGATTTTCTTGTTCATTTATCTTCATTGCCACTTCATTTCAAAATATATCCCCAGCTGAATTTTCCCTATGTTTGCTTCTATCCCAGCATCCTGCCAAATTTTTAGGTCTTAAAATTTGAGTCATAATGACTCCCTCCCCATCTCTTTCTTCCATCCTTTTAAAGCATTTATTTTATGCTTTTAACATTGACTCCCTTTTCCTCATTCCAAGGGCATTAGAGTTAACCTAGCCCTCATTTCCTCTAATTCTCTTGCTTCAGTCACCTCTAGTGATTCACAGCTTTACTTATGTTTGGTCTCTCCAGCTCCAATCTACTCTTCTCCATGCAGATATATTTATTTCTCCCCAAATAGCTCTTATCGTATTACACCCTGCTAAAAATAATTTATTGGCAGCCCATGTCTTTAAAATGGGAAATTTCACATATTTGTCGCAGTTTGTAGTGAAGACACATTGCCTATTTTTACCTTACTCATTTTCTCTCCTCTATTGAAACCGTATGGTTTATGCTTTTATATCATGCCCCATACTTTCCCATCTCTGGGCTTTTAACCATTTTGTTTCCAGTTTCTGGAATGTCCTCTTGCCCCAGCTTTGCATGTGGAAATAATGTTGTCTGGAGAAGACCATCTCAAATGTCACTTTCCCCATGAAATCGTTCCTCATTACCTCACTCTGTTCTCACGTCCAGATGCTGCAATTTCTTCTTCCTTGTATCTCCGTAGCCCTTTGTTCTTTGTTTACAAACTTTCTCCTATGCCTTTCGATTTTGTCTCCTTCTCTTGCAAAGTTTAAATTCCTTTTGTTTTAACCACCTTGACAATCATCTCTCTTGCATCAAATCAAGACTTGGATCCTGAATTGAATTGTATATATAACCAGTTAAAATTCCTGGTAATGTAAGTATAACTAGAATTATATAAATGCAGTTTAAAATAAAGTCATGTCATTCTCCCTAGATTTTTGGCAAGTGACAAACGTTGCTGCTGTTTAGCCATCTCCAGCATAAGTACCTTTACCTAAAATGTCATGACTATGTGGATAAATTGTCTTTGTATGAATGTTTGGGAAAAAAATTACTGTCTGTCTTCTTCCCAATTACTGGAAGACCAAAACTAGCCAACTCAAGATAGACTTTTAACAAGGTACTTCTCTGTAATAATAATTGCTTTTGGGTCTCAAACTGACTTATTTACTAGCTTTTCAATTTGGAAGTCATTTCTTTTTAGGACCTGAAGGGTTTTTGCACTGCCTGGGGAATTGGGCAGCCACCTTTAATTAGAAAAAAAGCCAAGATTTCCAACGTATGCTCAGATTTGTAATATTTGTGATGGTGCTAAGGTTAGGAGAAGAGAAAATGTGGGTTGTAAAAGGATGAAATTACTTCCTTTTTTTATTTTTTTATTTTTTAGCCTTTCTTATTTCTTGAGTATTTCTTGAGTCAGGGGGAGAAAGGAAAAACAAGGAATCCTGATTTGTATGTGCTAAACACAGGATACTGCATAGACTCAATGGGCATGAGACCATGATTGCCAGCCAGCACAGAAAGTATTCTTTGCAGGGCTCCATGAAATTTAAAACTCTTCAAATGAGGAACAAATGGTACTAGGGCAATAAAAGAAATGTTTTTCAAATATGTATTGTTAATTATTTTTTTTAAATTAGGGTTTGCATACACATTTGATCCAATAATTCTTAACCTTAATAAGAACGGCATGTTGCAGAATTCCCACCAGAAAGTTGAGAGGTATCTGGAACACAGAAGACAGGTTTGGCTCTCAACACAAAAGGCCCTTGACTCCCAGAGGCAATATTTTTCTTTGAAAATTATTAAGCCCTTCAAATTTTGTTAATAAATCTATTTGAAGTAAAAAAAAATGTGAGTTGAGGAATATGCACCGTTGCTAGCTACAAGCTAAAACTGAGGTCTAATTTTGTCTATATATTTTGGGTTTGTTCTTTATTCTTCTCAGGGTGTTTACTACCTTTGTACCAAAAGGAAACAAAGAAATTCAATGATCTGAAGATATCAAATTTTCTTTGAAATGAAAGTTACTTTTTTTAAAAAATTGAAAACTTTAAGGATTATGAAATAAACACAGAATTTCACTTAGAAAGGAACATTAACTGAAACACAGATGTTAAAAAAAAAAAAGGAAATTGACTTTTCCCCATCTCCCTCTGGAGACCTGGGAATGTTATCAAGAACTGAAATAATTAATTGTCACTAAAGGACACACTTATCAAATATCATTTACATCAAATTTGCAGTTCCTTTTTTCCTATACTTAATAGCCAATTAAGATGTAAAAATGTGCCTGTTAAATAATATCACAATCATGTTAATAATGAAACAGCAACTTTGCGAAAGTTAATCTAGGAGATCATTCTGAATTTTCTCACAAAGGAAATTAACTTTGATAACCATCTTTCTAGCTGCAGAAAAAAAATGAATATATTATTTCCATGTGTGTCTATAACACATAAAAATATATTTGAATTTTAAGGGCATCTTAAAATAATAATCCAACTTTCCAAAATTGTCACATCAGGAGAAAATTGTTTACCTTAGAAAACAAATAGATAGTCACACCACCAATTGCTACAATAAGTGTCTCTAAACAATATATTCTTCACTACATTTAATAGTTGTTTTTAAGATAAACAATTATAAAAGTTACTGAATGCATAGCCGATGATAATGTAATGCCCTCACTTTAAAGATTTTCTAAGTATCTCATTCCATGGGCATAAGTTTTCTTATTTGAATAATCCAGTGAGTACTGGACATCCTAGATGAATTGCGTTGCTATTAACAACTTTTTTGGGGCACACTGATACAGTTTTCACTCTTTCTTTTCTATGGAAATAAAGAAGTATGACACATGTATATACACACGTTAATGTTAAGTTGTATATGTGTATAAGCATATACCTGTAGTTTATTGAGGTACAATTTATGTTCAATAAATACATTCATTTAAGTGTATACTGTAAAATTTTGCAAAACATATGGGTATTGCGTCCACCACATAGTCAAGCGGGGCTAACCTGGTGGCTCAGATGGTTAAGAATCTACCTGCAATGCAGGAGACATGAGTTTGATCCTTGGGTCAAGAAGATCCCTTGGAGAAAGGAATTGCCATCCACTCCAGTTTTCTTGCCTGGAGAATCCCATGGACAGAGGAACCTGGTGAGCTACATTCCATGGAGCTACAAAAAGTCAGGTACAACTGAGGGGCTAACACTTTCACTTTATCTATAGTCAAGATATATAGCATTCTACTACCCTTCCCCCCAAATTTTCTTCCTTCATATCAATCTCCACTATCTCATTCCAGGCGAAGCCAACACAAATTTGCTTTCTGCTACTTACATTAGTTTTGCCTGTTCTAGAATTTCGTATGTATAAAACAATACAGAATGTACTTTTTAACATATTTTTGCATTCACCCATCTCTGAAACTTTCCCCATCTATTTCCCATGAAGTGATGGGACCGGATGCCATGATCTTCATTTTCTGAATGTTGAGCTTTAAGCCAACTTTTTCACTCTCCTCTTTCACCTTCATCAAGAGGCCCTTTAGCTCCTCTTCACTTTCTGCCATAAGGGTGGTGTCATCTGCATATCTGAGGTTATTGATATTTCTCCCAACAATCTTGATTCCAGCTTGTGTTTCTTCCAGTCCAGTGTTTCTCATGATGTACTCTGCATAGAAGTTAAATAAGCAGGACAACAGTATACAGCCTTGATGTACTCCTTTTCCTATTTGGAACCAGTTTGTTGTGCCATGTCCAGTTCTAACTGTTGCTTCCTGGCCTGCACACAAATTTCTCAAGAGGCAGGTCAGGTGGTCTGATATTCCCATCTCTTTCAGAATTTTCCACAGTTTATTGTGATCCACATAGTCAAAGGCTTTGGCATAGTCAGTAAAGCAGAAATAGATGCTTTTTCTGGAGCTCTCTTGCTTTTTCCATGATCCAGCGGATGTTGGCCATTTGATCTCTGGTTCCTCTGCCTTTTCTAAAACCAGCTTGAACATCAGGAACTTCACAGTTCACATATTGCTGAAGCCTGGCTTGGAGAATTTTGAGCATTACTTGGCTAGCATGTGAGATGAGTGCAGTTGTGTGGTAGTTTGAGCATTCTTTGGCATTGCCTTTCTTTGGGATTGGAATGAAAACTGACCTTTTCCAGTCCTGTGGCCACAGCTGCTTTCCAAATTTGCTGGCATATTGAGTGCAGCACTTTCACAGCATCATTTTTTAGGATTTGAAATAGCTCAACTGGAATTCCATCACCTCCACTAGCTTTGTTTGTAGTGATGCTTTCTAAGGCCCACTTGACTTCACATTCCAAGATGTCTGGCTCTAGAT
>SJYW01030058.1:0-18840 GCA_006410735.1 Raphicerus campestris | reverse complement strand
GCAAGGGAGGCTTGATTCGCGCCCTTTCTACGTTTTGCGCTTGCTTCCTACTGCGCGTCCTTCTGGAGTAGAGCTTATCAAACGGGGCATTGCAGTCATTATCTGCTCACTTATCTATTTCCCCAAACTGACTGCAAGTTCTTGAGGCTGTGTGTTCCCAAATCCAGGCAGAAGGTTTAGCACAGGGATGGAGCTTGACAATATTAGTAATAATAACTAAGCCAACAACAGCCCTCTATTGAATGTATTTTAATAAGTCCAGGGCTGAATGACATATTTTACATACATCACCTTATCTAATCCTCACAACAGCCCATTTTGGTGAATAGTATTATTTCACGTTAGAAGTGTCAAAAACTGAGCCTCACTGAGAGAAGGTCACACCACTAGAAAGGGGCAGAGTAAGAACTTGACCTTGGACCTGCCTGACTGCAGACATACCCTCCCCTGGTGAATCAGTGAATGAGTGCATGGCTCCTCCATAGTTACCTGGGTTCCTCTGTTTATGTTCATGGCTCAAAGAATAGGAAAAAAAATCAATCCTCTGAAAGACGCTTTCTGCCCCCCTCTCCATTCATCCATTTAGAGTGGAATTTCCGACAGAACTTGAGAGGCCATCCGAGGATGTGGAGAAGGATACTGATTTGTGCTAAATGCCTCCCATGAATTGTTTTCACTGCTCTCTCTCCCACACAAATGGAGGCTTGCCAAACAGATGTAGGTATACGTCAGTCACCTACCCTCCAAGAGGCATTTATAATGGATTCATTCATTAATTCTTCCAAGAGGTAATTGAAGATCTACTGTGTACCATGTACCATTCAAATTTATTCAGAAATAAATAAAACCCTGGCCTTCCCTTCGCTGCCTCTCACTGTGGAAATAAAATCAACACATAATGAGATCTACTCAGGATTGGACCCGGGGCTTGGTCTTGGGTACACAGAGTTGATTAAGGATGCTCTCCGAGGGCACTCAGGTGATGAGAGGGTAGTTGGCAGACAGAAGGAGGAGTCGCTGAGGGTCCTATCAGGTGACCGTTTAACAAGCCAGAGACTGTAGGTTCCACAAAGGCTTGTTGAGAACTCATGACCCAAGAACGGAGGTTTAAAGGACTAGAGAAATCAGCAGGAGTTGGGTGGGGTGGGGGGGCTGCTTCAGCGCACAGGCGTTTCAGGCAGAGTGAGCAGCGTGAGCGAAAGCTCAGCCGCATGAGGTAGCGCGAGGGACCCTGGAGGCCTCCCTGGAGCAGTTAGCTTATGCTTATACAGCTGAAAGGCGAGGCAGGAGGTCGCGATTATGTATATATCTCTCTCACCTGGTCACAAGCAGGAGGTCGTGATTATATATATATCTCACCTCGTCACAGATGCCTCCACGTTCGCCTCTTCCTTTCTGTTCTGGAATACTGGAGCTGGAAGGATGTTAGACACCAGCTGATCTTATCTACTCGCCCCAGAATGGGGAGCGGCCATGGGCAAGGTCACACAGCTTGAAATCTGTAGGAGGAGAGCAAGGTGATCAGGAGAATTCTATACCGAGACTACCTCATACTTTAACGGAGGGAGTTTGGAAGCTTCACTATAACCTTGTATCTATTCTTTTTTTTTCAGGAAAGAAGACCTTGCCTTAATAACAAGGATTCTAATATTTCTTGAGATCCGTAACTTGCAAACCATTATGCTCAGTATGTTCTATAATGCAGTCTCATGTAATCCTCCCCAAACCCTCTCAGTTAGGTGTTAGGAACCCAATTTACAGATGAGAAAACTGAGGAAATGCAAGCAACGGACCAGACACTCACAGGAAAGATAGTACAGCCAAATCCACGTCTGTCTGGCTCAATGTCATTAGTTTTCTCCTTGAATTGCTAAAGGGTTAAATGATCACTGAAGGTTTCTGATCCGATCTAAAGATTATTAAGGAGATTAGAGCTGGATGGGGAGTGTGTTCCAAAAAGCTTCTGCATTTTCACTTTATTCCTTTGGCATTATCTTGGGAAATAAAATAGGGTTGCTAGTAGACACATTGTAAGCAGATGATTAGTTTAAAAGAAAAAAGTTTCATCTTCTATAATGGGACCTCCTTAAATAGGTCACGCTATATCTGTCTAGAGGCAAAGAGATTACATAAATATAGCCAACTATAGATACATAAAGATAGGTCTCAATGTATTTTTATACACATGAATACATAGGTACATGTATATAAGATGTATATGCAAGTCTTTGATATACATTTATCCACTCTTAATTGTTCACAGGTGTAAACTTACTTCATTTGATTTTGTGCCGGGATCTTTCCTAACCTTCTGGGCGCTTACCTAGGGAAAGGTTAACACACAGATAGATTCATCTCTCATGCAGTGACAGGATCCACACCTCACTGTCAAGCTGCACTCTCTCTCTCTCTCTCCCTTTCCTGCCAATCAAACCCCAAGTCTTGCCGTGCCATGGTGTATCTTATTTCTACCCCATTAGCTAACTGCTCACTTCAGCTGCCCTAATCTCGGGTCTCATCCTCTCTCCCTGAGGCCAGGCCTTCTTCCATCTCTGCACATTACTGAAAGAGGCAATTCTGTGCTGGTCCCGGCCATTCTGTAAGCATCCATGTAGGATGTCGATAGCTTTCCTGGCCTCTGCCATTAAATGCCAGTCATACCTTTTACCCAGTTGTGACGACCGAAGATGTGTCCATTACCAGGTGTCTCTTGCAGGGCAAAATTGCCCCCCAGTCCAGGTCCTAGACGATTATGAATAGCTAACTCACTGGTCTCCCAGGTTCTAGTCTCCCCACACAATGTGATCACGCTACTCTGTTGCTGAAAAAAATCTCTCGAGTCCTTAATGCCTAAAGACTAATCAGGCCTTTGGCAATATGGTTCTGACGTATGTCATCATCTTATTCTCCTCAAGGCCCAGTGGCTGTCCCCAGTCTGTGAGAGAGCGGGCCGGCAGTCCTCCTGGAAATGGCCCCGCTGGGAGGCCATGTCGCATGCATTTACCACCTTGTTGTGTGTACTCAAGCAAGTCTGTCTCCTGAGCCTCTGCTTTGCCATCTGTGCTATGGGTATAATCATCTCACCAGTAGGGGACTTGAGCGTCAGTAACTCTAAGACAAGGTAGGGAATGCTAAAGCTCTAATACAAGCCAGAAAATGCTGAAGTTCCTGAAGGGAGGGTTGAGACGGAGTATGCTGGGGATTCAGAAGGTAGAGCAATTCCTTCTGACTAAGGCTGCAGATGGAGAAACCCCCGAGGAGTTCCCCACAGAGAGTACATTGGGGGTAGCCATGAAGCCTGGAGGTGAGGAATGGCAGTGAGAGCGACCTTTCAGGCAGAGGAGATCCCAGAGCACTGAACAGCAACAGTGGCTCCCAGGTGGTCGAACACTCGGCCTGGCGCCTGCCCTACGGTCAGCACTCGGCAGAGTTGGGGGCACCGATGGGGGAAGCACACGTTTTGAGAAGGGTGTCTCAAAGCCATACATTTTGAGATTTAAGTGGTTGATGAACTTGAACTGCAGGACTTCCCGGCTTACTCGGCGAGGAGGGGCCTTGTTTCCAGCTGTGCCTTAGTTATGACAGAGGATGGGTTGAGAACAGTGAGGGAGACGGAAGAAAGCCTGGGAGGTCGTTCAGGCTGCACTGACATGCTGAGAGGCACTCGTGATGGGAGCATAGGATGCAGAGAAAGAACGTTTGGAGAAAGAAACTATTCTGTAGATCAGGCTCTCAGGAGTCATGATCTCATAGCAGCTTTGGGAAGTGCTGGCTGCACATTCTGCCTCCAAAGCCCGTTTCCGGATGTTCTGTGGTCTTGGGCTAGTCACTTTCACTCCCCGAGACTGTTTCCTCATCTGTAGCACTGAGGGTTTGGACAGTTCTCTTATAATCCCTCCAGTTTATGCACAGTCTGAAGCCTGGAAGACGAGTTCCCAGAGAACTTGAAGGCGCAGCCCCTCTGCTGATCAGCTGTCGCTCGGCGTATGGCCGAGAGAACCCCCAGTGGGTCAGCAGGCCTCAGCCGTGCTGGGGCTAGCTGTTGGGACCAGACACAAGTGACGGGAAGGGAAGGACATTACTTGGGAGAATATGCATGTTCACAGCTCTGAGGATTAAAGGCCCGTGTTCTTATCACCGCCAAACAGAGTATTATAAATCCAGTCTTAGAATGCCAAATCCTTTTGCGGCTTGGCCGTTGTGAGGGAATATTAAAAAGGCCGAAGACAGAAATAATCAGTTTCCGAATGACACATTGTCAAATAAAGCATTTCTCACATTATCCTTTTCTTTCCTTTCTCTGGCTCCTTCTCCCGTGCCTGGATATTTTAACAGGAAAAATAGATTAAAATGGGGGCGGGCTCTGTGCAGTTCTCCGTTTGACTTTTCAGAAGGCTCCCTCAGTGGGGCAGTTTTGAGGGTGCTTTGGATGTTTCACCTTTGTGTGTTTTCCGGTGTTTGATATTGTGTATGTAAGCAAACCAGCTGGAGGCTTGAGCACTGGGATAAAGGGAGAGCTGCAAGGAGGGGCCATCCCAGGTCTGATAAGGTGTCCTCTGGACACTGAAGTCAGAGCTGGTACCGGGGCTGCCAGATTTACATTCCTCTGGCGAAGTCACGGCAAGTTTTAGGCTTCTGGGTGTTCGTTAAGCACCTTCCTGGGCCAAGCTCTACATTTTAGGCTGGATAAATGAAAGCTTAGAAACTCCAGTGGGAAAATGGTCAACCAGCCTGTTAGGTTGTACCCGTGGAGCCGGGTAACTGACAGCCGCGGGATTTGAGCAGTAGGAGGGCACAGCCTCATTGCAGCTTGCACAGGCAGAGATGCTCCCCAAGGAGGCAGTGGCCAAGCGGGGACGGCTGGGTGCAGAGACGAGCAGATGAAGATGAGTGTATCCGTCTCCCAGGCTGTCACAGTTAGCACCACACACTGGGTTTGGGGCAGGTGCTTAAAACAATGGGAATTTATTCTCTTGGGGTTCAGGAGGCCAGAAGCCCCAGATCAAGATGGCATTGGGGTCTGCGCATTTGGAGGGAGAATCTGAGAATCTGTTCCATGCCTCCCAGTAGCTTCCGATGGTTGCGAGCAAACTTTGGTTTTCCTTAGCTCATAAAGGCATCCCGCCAGGCTCTGTCTCTATCACTATATGGCTGTGTGTGTGTGTGCGCCTTCCTTCCTTTTTTAAAACTCTTAATCTTATTTTAGAGTATGGCCAGTCCACAATGTCGTGATGATAGTCTCAGGTGCACAGCAGTGATTCAGCCAAACCTGTGCGTGTACCCATTCTCTCCCAACTCCCTTCCCACCCAGACTGCTGCATAACGCTGAGCAGGGTCCCCTGTGCTATTCAGTAGGCCCTTGCTCCTTCCTTCCTGTAAGGACACCAGTCCCTGGACTTAGGGCCCACCCAGTCCAGTATGCCCTCATCTTAATTAATCACAAATGCAAAGACCCTATTTCTAAGTAAAGCCGCTTTCTGCAGTTCCGGGTGGGAACCGCTGCAGGGAGTGAGTGACTCAGAGCTCTGGACTCAGGGAGAAGCCCTTGCAGGAGCTCTCAGAACATCACAGTCTGAGGGGACACTAATGGCATGGTGCAGCTCCTGGACTGGATATGAGGAAGGATTTGGTGGTAGGGGAGGCTTGAGAAGGAAGCAGAGACCTAGACACGGAGGGACTAGGGTGCCAGGCTGGGGATGTGGGCGTTACTCTGAGAGTGGGAGGGAGCAGAGTCAGGGAAGGGCTTCAGGCAAAGGGGAAGGGCATGGAAGGACTGGATTTGGGATGGAGGCCTAGAGAAACTGCAGGGCTGGGGCCTGTGCTTATCAGTGGAGCCAGGCCTTTCATCCTAATCTTTCATTGTCTTATTTATTTCATCCTTAGCCTTACTCGACCCTCACATTGGGACCAACCAGCACATTTTGTAGGTGAGCCTGTTGAAGCACAAAGAAGTAGACTGTCTTAGCCCTCTTGTCATGGCCAAGGGCAAGCAGGGACAGGGACCCCCACACCGGCCTGAAAGCCCCAGCAATACCTGGTTACCCCATCAGGTCAGTTTGCCCTTGACATCACCCACCCTCACCCATGTCTGGCTCCACTGAGAGAGCTGAGACCCAGTGTCAGTAACAGCAGAACAGAAGTGGGCAGATCCTGCTCTAGAGAGGCTTCTGGTAGGGAATGTTCCAGAACAAATGGGAACACACACTCCTTCTCCCCTCTCTTTCCCACTTCCGGCCCGGCGGTTTAGTGAAATCTTCAGCCCTATAAGAAGAAGGTAAAAGTCATGACCCAAGGCTGTGCTTTTTGCAGCCTCGCAGAAACTGACCCCTAACCAACAGACTGGGATTTTTATTTGTGGAACTTGCTGCCGCTCCTCTTGTCTTGTCGGTCTCGGGCTGCCCTAGAGGGAACATAGTCCGAATCGGATTTGGCATCGGGTTGTCCCTGAGGCCACCAGGACCTCAGCTTGCCACCCCCTTGAGCCTCGGATTCTTCTTAACTTGCTTTCTGACAATCCACCGCCTTCTGCTTGCGTCCTTCTCTGCCTCCTGCGCCCCTGCTCACCCTGAAGCATTTTCTCCCCTGCTGGGGTCTGTGTTTGCTCTTGGCAGGCAGACTCGCTGGCTGGACACTCTGGCCCCGCTCCCCTTTCCAGCAACAGCTCCTGCTTTTGTTTGCTTACCCTGAAGGAAGACCGTGGGGAAGTGGGGGTCCAGACCCTCAGGTGTGGACAGCGCAGCAGCCTGGACCTGTCCTAATGGATGCAGGAGTTTCTCCCTGACCCTGGGTTACTCTTCTGCTTTCTCTGGGTGAGATGTCNGGGGGTCCAGACCCTCAGGCGTGGACAGCGCAGCAGCCTGGACCTGTCCTAATGGATGCAGGAGTTTCTCCCCGACCCTGGGTTACTCTTCTGCTTTCTCTGGGTGGGATGTCCCACTAGGACAGAGGTGGCCACACGCTTCTCTTGCAACCCTTTGCCTGTGCACAGTACGGTCGGCTTTCAGGGGCCGTCACAGCACCGTCCGGATTTCATTCACACGACAACCTGGTGGGCGCCACGAATGTGTGTCGTGCGTCTCCATGTGCTAGGCACTGAGCGCCACACATCACATCCGTGAACTCACATCTAACCTCCCTGGATAAGGACACGTTTTACACAAATCTGTGAATGAGGAAATTGTGATTCAGAGAGGTTTGGCCCTTTGTCCCAGATTGCCCAGTTTTTATGTGATAGCATAAGATTATAGAGGAGTCTTTCTGATCCCCAGCCTTTGGCCCTAACNTGGTCAACCAGCCTGTTAGGTTGTACCCGTGGAGCCGGGTAACTGACAGCCGCGGGATTTGAGCAGTAGGAGGGCACAGCCTCATTGCAGCTTGCACAGGCAGAGATGCTCCCCAAGGAGGCAGTGGCCAAGCGGGGACGGCTGGGTGCAGAGACGAGCAGATGAAGACGAGTGTATCCGTCTCCCAGGCTGTCACAGTTAGCACCACACACTGGGTTTGGGGCAGGTGCTTAAAACAATGGGAATTTATTCTCTTGGGGTTCAGGAGGCCAGAAGCCCCAGATCAAGATGGCATTGGGGTCTGCGCATTTGGAGGGAGAATCTGAGAATCTGTTCCATGCCTCCCAGTAGCTTCCGATGGTTGCGAGCAAACTTTGGTTTTCCTTAGCTCATAAAGGCATCCCGCCAGGCTCTGTCTCTATCACTATATGGCTGTGTGTGTGTGTGCGCCTTCCTTCCTTTTTTAAAACTCTTAATCTTATTTTAGAGTATGGCCAGTCCACAATGTCGTGATGATAGTCTCAGGTGCACAGCAGTGATTCAGCCAAACCTGTGCGTGTACCCATTCTCTCCCAACTCCCTTCCCACCCAGACTGCTGCATAACGCTGAGCAGGGTCCCCTGTGCTATTCAGTAGGCCCTTGCTCCTTCCTTCCTGTAAGGACACCAGTCCCTGGACTTAGGGCCCACCCAGTCCAGTATGCCCTCATCTTAATTAATCACAAATGCAAAGACCCTATTTCTAAGTAAAGCCGCTTTCTGCAGTTCCGGGTGGGAACCGCTGCAGGGAGTGAGTGACTCAGAGCTCTGGACTCAGGGAGAAGCCCTTGCAGGAGCTCTCAGAACATCACAGTCTGAGGGGACACTAATGGCATGGTGCAGCTCCTGGACTGGATATGAGGAAGGATTTGGTGGTAGGGGAGGCTTGAGAAGGAAGCAGAGACCTAGACACGGAGGGACTAGGGTGCCAGGCTGGGGATGTGGGCGTTACTCTGAGAGTGGGAGGGAGCAGAGTCAGGGAAGGGCTTCAGGCAAAGGGGAAGGGCATGGAAGGACTGGATTTGGGATGGAGGCCTAGAGAAATTGCAGGGCTGGGGCCTGTGCTTATCAGTGGAGCCAGGCCTTTCATCCTAATCTTTCATTGTCTTATTTATTTCATCCTTAGCCTTACTCGACCCTCACATTGGGACCAACCAGCACATTTTGTAGGTGAGCCTGTTGAAGCACAAAGAAGTAGACTGTCTTAGCCCTCTTGTCATGGCCAAGGGCAAGCAGGGACAGGGACCCCCACACCGGCCTGAAAGCCCCAGCAATACCTGGTTACCCCATCAGGTCAGTTTGCCCTTGACATCACCCACCCTCACCCATGTCTGGCTCCACTGAGAGAGCTGAGACCCAGTGTCAGTAACAGCAGAACAGAAGTGGGCAGATCCTGCTCTAGAGAGGCTTCTGGTAGGGAATGTTCCAGAACAAATGGGAACACACACTCCTTCTCCCTTCTCTTTCCCACTTCCGGCCCGGCGGTTTAGTGAAATCTTCAGCCCCATAAGAAGAAGGTAAAAGTCATGACCCAAGGCTGTGCTTTTTGCAGCCTCTCAGAAACTGACCCCTAACCAACAGACTGGGATTTTTATTTCTGGAACTTGCTGCCGCTCCTCTTGTCTTGTTGGTCTCGGGCTGCCCTAGAGGGAACATAGTCCGAATCGGATTTGGCATCGGGTTGTCCCTGAGGCCACCAGGACCTCAGCTTGCCACCCCCTCGAGCCTCGGATTCTTCTTAACTTGCTTTCTGACAATCCACCGCCTTCTGCTTGCGTCCTTCTCTGCCTCCTGCGCCCCTGCTCACCCTGAAGCATTTTCTCCCCTGCTGGGGTCTGTGTTTGCTCTTGGCAGGCAGACTCGCTGGCTGGACACTCTGGCCCCGCTCCCCTTTCCAGCAACAGCTCCTGCTTTTGTTTGCTTACCCTGAAGGAAGACCGTGGGGAAGTGGGGGTCCAGACCCTCAGGTGTGGACAGCGCAGCAGCCTGGACCTGTCCTAATGGATGCAGGAGTTTCTCCCTGACCCTGGGTTACTCTTCTGCTTTCTCTGGGTGAGATGTCCCACTAGGACAGAGGTGGCCACACGCTTCTCTTGCAACCCTTTGCCTGTGCACAGTACGGTCGGCTTTCAGGGGCCGTCGCAGCACCGTCCGGATTTCATTCACACGACAACCTGGTGGGCGCCATGAATGTGTGTCGTGCGTCTCCATGTGCTAGGCACTGAGCGCCACACATCACATCCGTGAACTCACATCTAACCTCCCTAGATAAGGACACTTTTTACACAAATCTGTGAATGAGAAAATTGTGATTCAGAGAGGTTTGGCCCTTTGTCCAAGATTGCCCAGTTTTTATGTGATAGCATAAGATTATAGAGGAGTCTTTCTGATCCCCAGCCTTTGGCCCTGACTGTGTGCTGTACTATTCAAACTAGTACCACGTCCATTTTACAGATGAGTGAACTGAGGGTCTGGAGGGCATCGAGAAAATTCAAGATCACACAGTGAGTGAACAAGGAAATTCAAGATCACATGAGTGAACTTGAATTCAAAACATTTTCCTGCATGCTCTGAGCCTAACCCACCACTCCTTTAGGGTCTAGGAAGGAAGGTAGGGCTGGTCAGTGGTGTTAGAAACATCATCTGAGCTGCTACTGTGTCTTAGATGAGGCCCCCAGATCTCTTTAGGAGCCCAGCCTGGGGGGTGTCTGTTTCAGTGGGTCAGTGGCACTATGAGCCCTTGATCCCTGGAATTCTCTTTGGCCCAAGTTTTCACAGTGAAATCCTGATCTATAATGGAAGCCATATGGCCATTGGATTCACTGAGAGCTTAGCTGGTGGGAGCAAAGGTCAGGACATGCTGGGGAATGAGGGGCAGGGANACGAGGAAGCAAGGCTGAGAGGGTGTGCTCAAATGTCCTGGGGTCACTCAGCTGGTGAGAGGCAGAGTCGGGACTCAGACACTCTAGATGTGACGCTATTACCCTAGTATTTAGCTGCGTGCATCTCTCTGACATGCCCATCACGCAGCTCATTTGTTCCTCGAGGGGACTTCCTGAAGACGGAAGGGCAGGGGTTCTTGCTGATCATTATATAAGTGAAAAGCAAGGCTCAGAGAGGTGAAGCAGTTTCTCCAAGGTCACAGAGCTTGTTGGTGAGAAAGCCAGGTTTGGAAACGGTGTCACTCCACGGGCTCCGGAGGTTCCGAGAGCCAAGCTCAGGGATGGTGGGCTGCGTGTGGTGGACGGCGACCCCTCTCTGGCACTCCAGCCCAAAGAACAGCGGCCCACTTGCGTGTCCTCTTCCCTCCCGCTGCAGGGGGGCCTCATTGCCCTGCTGTTGCTGCTGCTGGTGTTCACGGTGGCGCTGTACGCCCAGCGGCGCTGGCAGAAGCGGCGCCGCATCCCCCAGAAGAGCGCCAGCACGGAAGCCACGCACGAGATCCACTACATCCCGTCGGTGCTGCTGGGCCCGCCGGCCCGGGAAAGCTTCCGCTCCTCCCGGCTGCAGGCGCACAACTCCGTCATCGGCGTGCCCATCCGAGAGACGCCCATCCTGGACGACTACGACTGCGAGGAGGAGGAGGACCTGCCCCGGCGCGCCAACCACGTCTCCCGTGAGGACGAGTTCGGCAGCCAGGTGACCCACAGCCTGGACAGCCTGGGCCGACCCGGGGAAGAGAAGGGGGACTTCGAGAAGAAAGGTGAGTCTTCCTTGTTGCATGCCACCTTCCCTCCGGGCATTTTAGGGAGCTGGGGAGAGGCGCAGGAGCTGGATGGTAGGAGAACGCAGGAAGTGTTTTCTGGGATAAGCCATTTTTGATTTATGGCTAACGTCTGTTGGGTTTTGAGAGTTCCTCTCTTCTTGATTCTTTGGTGGTGGTGAGGGGTGGGGGGAAGGACTGCCAGTATTCTGGGAATTAGAGTTTTGGGAGCGTCGGGAGTCATGTAGTCCAGCATCTTTTAGTGTTTCTTGCTTGCCTCCCTGGCTGGCCTTCTCACTCCTCAGGAGAGAGCTCATCTCACTTGAAGACCCTACTGTTGGAAGGTTTCTCCTTAGACTGAGTTGCAGTCTGTTTGTCTGGCTCTGCATATCAGAAACCGAACCTGAAATTTCCTTCTCCAAGACAGCTCTTGGGAAATATGACAACAGGGAGAAAAAAAGGCACCTGGTAACTTTTAGAAATCAATATCAAAAAATAATCCCAGTTTCTCTGCCACTCTGATGTGACATATTTTCAGACATTTCACCATTCTGGTCACTGTGCTCTAGATGGAGATTCTAATTTTTCATGTCTTGGAGTGTAACACCAGAAGTGACGCTCTCTTCCTCAAGGTGGGAATGTTCCTGTGTTGAGCAAAATGCAATTTTCACCTCCTTTTTGCCTGGTGTTATGCTTTTGTTCATGCAGCTTGAGTCACATTTGTTTTTTTGCAGCTGTTGCTGACTTGTGGTTGACTTTTTGATGACTAAAACCTCTCACTCTTTTTCATATATGCTATTGCAAAGACCCCTTCTTATTGTTCTGTTGGAGGACAGTTGATTATTTGGACCTGGGTACAGGATGTGCTTATATCTCTTTTTTCAGTATCTATGCCTCCAGTTTGTTTATAGATGAGATTTGGCTATTTTTCCTTTAGGTAAATGCTATAGCATCACTGTTCTGCACCCCCCCCCCCCATATTGTCTTTATGCCCCTGGTGATGGTGATGTGTTCAAGATTTGGCCTAGAGGCCCTAGTGTTAGAACTACTCCTGTTTGTTAGCCAGGAGAAATCATCATCACTGCTCGGACCAGTCCTGAGCTGTGAGCTTAACATTCTTTCCTCCTGCACTTAAGGTCCTTCCTCTCAGATCCATCTTTCCATGATGCTCAGTGGAAAAGAGGAACTTCAGGCATTTCTTAAAAAGGAGACATTTTTGTCAAGCTTAGAAACCTAGGGAGGGGAGAGGGTGGTACAGTAAGCAAGAGTTGTTTGGACCTGAGTTCAAATCTTGTCTCCTTTGTTTGCTGAACAACCTAGAAAAATGAGAATTCAGTGTTCCAAGACTCAGACTCCTCATTGAAGGATTTTTGGAAGGATTAAATATAAAAATCAATGTATACCAAGAACCTAACACAAGGCCCAGGATATGGTACATGTTGAATCCCTGAGAGCCGTATCTGTAGACCTCAGGCCCTTGGTCTTCACTGGGTTCCTAAGACTCTCCCTAATTCAGCTCCCTGTTCCCTGCCTGTCTCCCTCTAAGTGCCAGCCCCCATTGTTTGCTCAGTGCCCTGGAATGTCCACATCATTTCCCTTCTCCACAGTGATCTCTTCTGTCTTTGAACTGTTAGATTACTGACAGCCTCCTCAATTCTTCACTTTCTCAAACATTATTTATCATTTTTCGTGTGACTTTTCATCTTAGAGCAAGAGCAGTCTGCATTGGTTTCATTCTTCACACCGCTGCCTAAGCGCAGTGCCTCTCATGTAAAGAATGTCCAGTGAATGTGAGACGAGAAAATGGCCCTAGAGAGTGAGGTTATTCAGGAGCCACAGTATCAGGTCATAGCATCCTGCTTCTCTTGTCTAAAGTAGAAAGTCACTTGGCTATGACAGAAGCTTCATCCCGTTTTCCTAGATGTAGACTTTTGCAGCCTAATTTATTAAGCCCTACTGTGTTTATATGGAAAATGGGTGAATTAGCAACCAGTTTGCCCATCTCATGGGCTTCCCTGGCAGCTCAGATGGTAAACAATCTGCCTGTAATGTAGGAGACCGGGGTTCAATCCCTGGGTCTGGAGGATCCCTGGAAAAGGGAATGGCTACCCACTCCAGTATTCTTGCCTGGAGAAGTCCATGGATAGAGGAGCCTGG
This sequence comes from Raphicerus campestris, assembly GCA_006410735.1. Lineage (NCBI taxonomy): Eukaryota > Metazoa > Chordata > Mammalia > Artiodactyla > Bovidae > Raphicerus > Raphicerus campestris. The sequence continues at coordinate 5,659 of SJYW01030058.1, read as the reverse complement.
TGGGCTACAATCCATGGAGTTGCAAAGAGTTGGACATGACTGAGTGACTAACTTCTGGCCATCACAGTTTTGCTGTGGGGCTCAAATAATAAATACATTGCAAACCTCGAAGAAGTTTCCCTAGAGTAGGATTTGTTTTCCACACTACAGTCTTTCCCAGCCTGGCTAAGAGGAGAAGTCTAGAGCCTCTTTCAGTTCCTGGAGCGGGCTGTGATTACTTTGAGCTTATCACTTACCACTGTTCAATAATAATCAGTTTCTCTTTCCGTCTCCTACTCTAGATGTGGAGACTTTATTATTATTATTATTATTATTTCTTCTTTTTATTGAGATATAATTAACATGCAATCTTGCATTAGCTCCAGGTATACAATGATTCAGTATTTGTCTGTGTAGAGAAATGATCACTACAATGCCTAGTTAACATCCATGGTCTCACAGCATGACAACATTTTTCTTGTGATGAGAACTTGACTCCCTTCGCAGCTTTCAAATATACAATACAGTATCATTAACTCTAGTCATCATGGTGTGCACCCCAGCCCGTGACTTTTGAAAGCAAGGGCAGTTTCATTAGTGTCCAGCACAGTAACTAATGCATAATAGGTACTCTGAAAATGCCTGTTGGCTGAGTGATTCGGTCAGTCAAATAAATCCAAGCGTTGGGTAGAGCCCCAAGTTCTCAGTTCCAGGCCTCAAGCTATCTCAATGTCCTCAAATCTGGGAACTCTAGAAACCAAAATGTTGACCGAGGCCATCAGTAGTGATGACCAGAACCCAGCAGAGAGCAGCCCCTGGTTGGAGGTGAACCTAGAGTCTGTTATACTAAGTGAAGTAAGTCAGAAAGAGGAAAGCAAATATAGTATACTAAAGCATACATAGGGAATCTAGAAAGATGGGATTGTTGAACCTATTTGCAGGGAAGAAATGGAGGCACAGAGGTAGAGAATGAGCTTTTGGACACCGCGGAGGAAGGAGAAGGGGGCACAAATGGAGAAAATAGCATCAACAAATCAGTTCAGTCAGTTCTGTCCGGCTCTCTGTGACCCCATGGGCTGCAGCACACCAGGCCTCCCTGTCCATCACCAACTCCCGGAGCTTGCTCAAACTCATGTCCATCGAGTTGGTGATGCCATCCGACCATCTCATCCTCTGTTATGCCATCCAACCATCTCATCCACTGTCATCTCATCCAACCATCTCATCTTCATCCTCTCTACATATATATGTCTTGTGTAAAACGAATAGCTGGTGAGAAGTTGCTGTGTAACACAGAGAACCCAGTCTGGAGCTCTGTGATGAACTAGAGGGGTGGGATGGGGGGAAAGTCAGGCTCATAAGGAAGGGAACGTATGTATAATTATGGCTGATTTGTGTTGTGGTGGGGGAGGGAAGCAAAACAGTGTAAAACTTTTAAAAAAAGAAATTCCAGTAAGCCTCCTGGGAAATGCCAGCGGAAGCGTGACCCATCGCGGGTCTCCCCCAGGGCATGGCAGAGTCCAGGTAAGAGCCCCGACCTCTTGGCCAGAGAGCACCCCTGCTGTCGATAGCCGTCATGCTCAGAAAGGCTCACGTGGCATCATGCTGACAGCCCGTTTCACCGGGGGGTTGGGGCCTCCCAGGTCTCGTGTTCCTTAAAGAATATCCCCAGGCTTGCCCTTTCGGTTGTCGGACGTGTCCGTCATGCATGTGCACAAAGCACAGGTTCCTGATTCTTGAATGACAGAGACCGCGCAGGGGACTGAATCATGCTGGATCCAGAGAATACAGGAGACGCACTCCTGAGAGAGGGGAGGTGCTCTGATCTCCTCTCCTCGTCGGGTCCTGTAGAGTCTGCACACTCTCGGCTTCGCACTGCAACACGTCTTAAAGATAACTTCGTCCCTCGTGCTTTTTTTCAAGCAGAACTCTATCTAAACGATAACAAAACCAGATGCTTATTTTCTGAAATCAACTTCAGATGAGATGCATGCAAGAGAAATCTAAAGAGAACGAGTGGTGAATGTATGAGAAATAAGACCCAGTCCTTGCCAGGCAGCCTGGCAGGGTGGGGGTGAGCGGGTGGGCTCGGGGCCCTGCTCTTGTCTGCCCTGGCTCACACTCACGCCTTCATCTCACCCATTTTCATCTGACCACATTATTCCTCTGACTTTGCTTTACAACGAAGTACAGTCTGGAATAAAACCAAGCACTTCATTTAATACTCTACTCAGCTGCCCTTAGATCTGATAAGGGTGAGGAAGGAAGACGCGTGGGCAAGCAGAAAGTAGGAGACGCATTTTTCCTGGGTCCAGGCAGGATACTGGTCACCCTGTCCATGGGAAGGTGGTGGCCAGGGGCTGTGGTTGCTGTGCTGTGGCCTCTGAGCTCCTGGGACCTCCTTGCCTGGACAGAAAAGGGACAGCTCTGTTGGCAGATTGTGGAACACACAGCAGCAGCAGCTCAGGCTGAATATGCTTCCTTTTGCCTTGGGTGGTCCTTGGAGAGACTGGTTAGATTTTTTTTTATGGGGTGACCTGGGAAAAACTGTAGGAGAAGGCAGTGGCACCCCACTCCAGTACTCTTGCCTGGAAAATCCCATGGATGGAGGAGCCTGGTAGGCTGCAGTCCATGGGGTTGCGAAGAGTTGGACACGACTGAGTGACTTCACTTTCACTTTTCACCTTCATGCATTGGAGAAGGAAATGGCAACCCCTCCAGCGTTCTTGCCTGGAGAATCCCAGGGATGGAACAACTGTGTATTTTGTCCAGAGCAGACTGGTATCAGGAGCTGGGCAAGTCCTATAAAAGTCATCCCCAGAGTGGATGCAATGATATTGCCAAGGGCTAGCCCCACCTACACCTCTCACACTTAAAATTTGTCCATAGATTCAAACTACTTCATCATCCTTGAGCACCCCCTGTTACTTGCAGCTTGGACCTTCAGGTAATAGGGGGATAACCTGGAGGCAGAGGGAGAAACTTTCTTTATCAAGAGACAAAAGCTGGATTCCAATACTCCAAGAGCACTATACTGAGTGGGCTGACTTTCAGCCAATACATACCCATGTGGACATATCCTGTGTTAAGCCCTGAAATTCGTCTCTGCCAATCATTGAGAAGCTTGCTGCCCTGAATGCCCCACCTCCATGCCCTCCCTCTGCCTGGCCATCACACCCCCTCCCAAGGACCCTCCTGAGGTCTGTGCCATCTAGGAAGAGGTCGGCTTTAGACTGCTTCTCCAGGATTATGGCTGGCAGCTCATCTTGCTGGTTAATTCCTGTACTTTAGACATTCTTAGGTATTGCAAGCATCACCCTTGATATCACCTTAGCCAGTTGCTGGGAATTTAATCATGTCAATATGTGACTACTCAGCATTGCGTTGGGTCCATAACAGANGCCATCACACCCCCTCCCAAGGACCCTCCTGAGGTCTGTGCCATCTAGGAAGAGGTCGGTTTTAGACTGCTTCTCCAGGATTATGGCTGGCAGCTCATCTTGCTGGTTAATTCCTGTACTTTAGACATTCTTAGGTGTTGCAGGCATCACCCTTGATATCACCTTAGCCAGTTGCTGGGAATTTAATCATGTCAATATGTGACTACTCAGCATTGCGTTGGGTCCATAACAGAAACTTGATGCATTTTAATTCCAATTCTCAATATCCGTGCTTAAATTTATGTTTCCCTTTCCTGAATATTATGCATGGAAACTCAAGGAAATTAAAATAACAGATTTATCACTTTATCAAGGGACAGGGTAGGGGATGGCTGAATGGATATTGGGTTTTCTTAATTTTGTTTTATTATCGGGAAATAAATGGATACTATTTGTAATAGAAGGATGTGAGGGGGGTGGAGGGAAGGAGTGAGAGAAGGAAAGGGAGAGAGAGAAGAAGGAAGACAGGGAGGGAGGAAGGAAGGGGTCTGAGCTGCATAAAACAAGAGCTAAAAACCCTTCCATTGTCTCGCTACCCCATCCCACTAATGGGACCCAAAGGCTAATCTTTGAAAATAGTTTGATTTATAATCTTCTAGCATATTTTCCAGCATACCTACATATGAAAATATGTGTTTTATGTATATGGTATAGATAAGATATATGCATTTTGCACCCAGATATACAGTAATAGGGCTATCTCAGCCATGTATATCATTTTGCAGCAATTTCATAGTTTACCAAACAATGTTATGAAAAGCACCTTTCCGTGTCAACCCTGCACACCTGTCTTCTTTTGGAAAGCTCTGTAAGATTCCAGGATTGGGACACACCCATCACACCAGCATTTGCTCTACTTTTCATTTTTGCTGACCATTATCTCAGCTGCACTCACAGTGAGTAAGTATACATCCTTGTACACACGCACACACACACACAGACATGCACATTTTTACAAAATTTAAGGCTATTTCTATAAAACAGATGCCTAAAAGCAGAATCTCTGTATTAAAGGGTACACGTTACACACTTATAATTACAGATTACACATTTACAATTTGGGGAAGTACCACCGCAAGTATTCACTTCAGAATTTGTTTTGTACTCTCAAGGGGGCCTGTACATTTTCTATACAAATCTGGACAAACCACCCACTGCCCCATCACCTTGACAATTCGTGTACTATTCATGGACCTTTCTGGGCTTTATGTGTGTGTGTATACACACACACACACACACATACACACACATACACACACACACACATATACATATATGTATATGCATATATATATATATAAATAAAATAGTTGCCTTCATTTTAAATATGCAATTTTTGCTTTTGATTTTCTTTTCTGATTGGTGCAAATTCTTTTCTTTGTCAGAAGTCAGTCTTCATGGTTACCGGAGCAATGGTTCTTAGGTGAAGTGATGCCAAANATATAAATAAAATAGTTGCCTTCATTTTAAATATGCAATTTTCGCTTTTGATTTTCTTTTCTGATTGGTGCAAATTCTTTTCTTTGTCAGAAGTCAGTCTTCATGGTTACCCGAGCAATGGTTCTTAGGTGAAGTGATGCCAAATAAAGGCTTGGCTTTGCTGTCCCACTTCGGTTCAGGACCTAAGGTAGGAAAAGAAAAAAAAAGAAATGGCATCAAATGCAAGCAGTGGTCCACATTTGATACGTGGGGAGAGGTCACAGTCTCTGACATGGAGCAGTAGGCTAGAACTTACTGTTGCTCAGAATTACAGATCAGAATGCTTCAGGGTAAATGGGACCCTTGCTGAGAGAATGGAGTAGGCGGGACTTTCTTGAGTCCCTTTAGGAGTCCAGCTGCTGTCTTATACATTATCTCATTGAGCTGTTTGTAATGAACCCCGAGGGGAAGATAATGAAAGAGGTGAATAGGAAGCCCCTGCTGCTGCTGCTGCAGATGACAGCTGACCTCCATGTGGGATAACCACTGTCTGGGAACTTTCTAGGAATTATATCATTCACACGTCACAACAGCCCTAAAAGTTATGCAGTGATACTGCCCTGCCTTACAGAGCAGGAGCCTGAAGCTGAGAAGGGTTACACGGTATGTCCAGAGTCACGCAGGGGAACGTGGCTGAGCCAGTTCCAAACTCTGGCACGTGAGCTATCATGCTAAGGGGCCAAGCTGCGATGTGAACACAGGACCTCACACTGGTTATATGATCCTTGGGAAGGTGCCGAGCTCCTGCTGTCCCAGGGATG
>SJYW01030049.1:166465-179511 GCA_006410735.1 Raphicerus campestris | reverse complement strand
CTATGGGGTCGCACAGAGTCGGACACGACTGAAGCGACTTAGCAGCAGCAGCAGCAGGAGTCACAATGAACATTTCCATCCCAGAGGCTCTGAAAAGTCTAGCAGTTAAAAATTGGTTCCAAATTTGTGGTAGCCACAAACATTTGGGGGGGCTGAAACAGAGCTTCATTCCTTCCTTCTTACCATCTCCAGTGTCACTCCCTAGGTCAGGTCAACCTCATCTCTCACCCAAGTCCATGGTCATGGTCTCCAAATCTGACCTCTTCATGCTATTCCTGCTAACTTCCCATCCTTTCTCCTCTCGACAGACAGTGACCTCCGTAAAATATGAATGGCAGCTCCTTCCTTCTCTGCTTAGAATCCTTGTTGGTGTTTCACTGTGTTAAGGTGAAATTCAACCTTCCCCCGTGGTCTCTAAGCTCAACATCATCTGATGATGAAACCAGCCCCTCTGACATCAGCTTTCATCATTCTCTTCCTCAATACCTTCCAGCCCCAGTGGCTTCCTCCCAGCTCCTAAATGAGGGAAGCCTTTCCTGTTTCTGGATATCTNACCAGCCCCTCTGACATCAGCTTTCATCATTCTCTTCCTCAATACCTTCCAGCCCCAGTGGCTTCCTCCCAGCTCCTAAATGAGGGAAGCCTTTTCTGTTTCTGGATATGTGCTCTTGCTTCAGCCTGAAATACTGTTCCTGAGACTTTATATGCCTCTCCCTCCCCATCCTTCAGGTCTCATTTTAGCTATCTTCTCTTCAGACAAAGCTTTTGTAACCCCCTGGGAACCTGTCAAAAACACAAGCTCCCGTGCCCTGCTCCAGACCTGCTGAATCGGAAATTCGGATGGAAGGTAGAGGCAGCAATCTGTGTATTAACAAGCCTCCGGGGGATGCTGATACAGGCTAAAGTTTGCACTATTCTATGACAGTATCCTGTTTAGTTCCTGTGTGTTTATCACAAACTTTAATTATTTCTTCTTTGTTTATTTAACCTGTTTTGTCTAACTCCCTCACTAGACTCATTGTGTGGATAGGAGAGGTGTAGTCCAGGACCATAACGGAGGTTAATTACTATTTCCTGACATGGAACACACCTTGGGTAATATTGCTTTAAATAGGATCTGGATTAGTTTATGGATAAACTTCAAGTGCCATGAGCCACATGTCACCAATTTTTCTCTTTTCTCTCCACTCAATTATTTAATATTCCTTGACATCTCTTATAGGTCAGGCACTATTTCAGACAATATAAACACAAACATGAGCAAGTTCTTGTTCTGAAAGAAATTACAGGTAAGTGAGACTGAAAAATAGGTACATACATGACTTTCATTCTGGCAGGTATTATAATAAAACCTAGTAAAACTCATCAAAATCATTAGAAATATATATGTACTTGTCTTCTGACTTAGTTATACCAGTTGTAACAGTTAACTCTACAAAAATAATCAAGTATGTATACACAGATTTATCAAAAGGACATTTACTATAGCATTATGAATTATAGTAAAAAAAAATCAGAAACAACTTAGATGTATAAGTATGGAGAATAATTTTTTAATTATCCTAAGCATCAGAAAAAATACTGAAAAACTTACTGTAATTTATGACATGTGAAATTGTTTACAATATATTGTTAAGCAGTTGTATTACACTGTTAATGATACATAAGCATAGTTTTACACAGTATGTTATTGTTGTTGTTTAGTCACTAAGTCATGTCTGACTTTTGAGACCCCATGGACTGTAGCCTGCCAGGCTCCTCTGTCCATGGAATTCTCCAGGCAAGAATACTGGAGTGGGTTGCCATTTTCTCCTCCAGGGGATCTTCCCAACCCAGGGATCGAAACTGTGTCTCCTGTATTGGCAAGTGGATTTCTTTACCACTGAGCCAAAGAAAGCCCTAATATAGTATGTACACTATATATTTATATCTGTATACAAATATATTGAAATATATATTTGTACAGAAATATATTTAATATACTGAACACAGAAACAAATATATTGGAAAGGTGTGTACCAAAAAATTAATAACAGTTCCTAGGTGGTGTGGTAACAGGCAATTTAATTTTTCTCCTTCTGTGTTTCTTTATATTGTCAAATTTCCTACAGTGTACCATTACAGAGAAAAATGCCAAGGGCCACAGGCCAGAGTAGAAGGAGCAAGTAAACCTGCTGCTCGGACCGGAGGGTATAAACACAGCAGAGGTGTCACTTGAGCGGGGACCTGAGAATGCAGGGGGCCCGGTGTCAGGAAGCGGCGACAGCACAGGCGAGACTCAGGAGAGCAGAATGTATCGGGGGGCATGAGCTAGTTCAGTGAGGCAGGGGCAGTCGTACAGGGGACTTGCAGCTCTCCACCAAGGTCAGCCTACAGGGAGTGATGTGTTTGTTTACCTCCACACAAGAAGGCAAAGCCCCATATGGACAGAGACATTCTTATTAATCAAAATCAGAGTCTACTTATGCATGGTGAGCCAGCCAAGCTCCACAGGGCTCTCTGCATTGTGAAAGCCACAGACAGCTTTCCCTTTGTGGAAACGATAATACAAACAAATAGAAATCGTACTGAGGTTTCACTCTGGCTGAATTATTCTGAGATAGCATCAGATGGAGGAGGACATTCAAAAATATTCTATCTTAGACCTCAAGCTCCCAGTGCCAGAATTCTAGAGACAGGCCTAATCCCGTGGTCTGGCCATTGTCAATAGTCAAGATGACTGAAAAAGCAGGAAAACACCTCTTTGATGTTCATTCATCATTCAGCACCAATACAGAAATTTCAAAGGCCATGATAAGTGGCTTGACAACCTGGAGACAGATGATAAAGTCTCAGCTTCTGATCACTAAACCCAATAAATTCACTGTGAACAGGTGCTACTAATTTTTTTTTTTAAGATTTATCTTGTGCTGTCAATAACTGTCAGGTCAATTACATGAGAACCTGTTGACCTGAAGCATACTTGGATTTAGCTAAAATTAAGTCAAATATAAATCTGGGGAAAGGTCCATGTGGTTTAAATAGAAGGGATTGCCCTGCAGATGATTTATAGCAGAGGTTACAAACTTAAATATCAGCAGAGTAGTGGCCAATGATTAGCTTTCTATCATATCAGTTCTTCTCTGTTGTCATTTGGTAGAAGAGAAAGAAATCTAGGGGTCAACCCAAAAGAAGTCCGAATGTGTACATCCTTGAAATCAGAACTCCTTCTTCAAAGATGCTATGCCCTTGTACCTGTACATGAAAAATGATGAAGAGTCATCGAGAGTCATTCCTTGTAGCCGTGCTTATAGTAGAAAGTTAGAAACAACTAGAAATAGACCTGTAGGAAAGGTGTTAAATTCTGGAATATCCATACTATAAAATGTAATGCAATCTTTAAAAAGGATAAGATGGCTCTAAATGTACTCACAGGGAAAGAACTCTAAGACCTATTGCTGAACACAAAATGCAAGTCGCAGGATAATTCAGTCCCTAATCCAGCAAACATTTATTAATGGTTTATATGTTTGGGCTTCCCTGGTGGCTCAGAAGATAAAGAATCTGCCTGCAACATGGGAGACCCGGGGTTCGATCCCTGGGTCAGGAAAATCCCCTGGAGAAAGAAATGGTAACCCACTCCAGCGTTCTTGCCTGGAGAATCCCATGGACCTAGGAGACTGGTAGGTTATAGTCCATGGGGTCACAAAGAGTTGGACACGACTAAGTGACTAACACTTTCACTATATGTCAAGCTCTGTTCTAGACACTAGATAAACTAATAACAACACAGACAAAAACTCTTATGGAACTTAAATGCACACAGAATGTATATTTTAAAATCCTAAAACTATACATTAATTAGCAATACATATATTTATCATTTCTCAATACAGAAGAAAAGATCCATAATGATACCCACAAAATTGCTCATGGCAGTGACCTCTGGTCAGGGAAGTGGAGGCTGAAGGTAGGAATAGTAACTGTTTGGTCTATATCCTTCTATGTTGTTGTTTTCATTATTATAGGAATGCATTTACGCATTTGAATTTCTTTCAATAATGGAGCCAAAAAACTACCTTGCAAAGTCCTCCTTGGAACTCCTCAAGGCCTCTATAGAGAAGAAGAGTGATACAATCTTCTTCCTTCTTCAACTGGCACCTTCACTTACTTTATTTATTTATACTCACATATGAGATTTCTTTTGATGAAAGATGTCTGTGGCAACAAAGCTTAAGTACAGCCAACCTCGCTCATTTATCAGAAAATTAAAATACACAAAGGAGTAAGGATGAAAACTCATTTGGGCCCAATATTAGACTGATCCCATATCATTTAAAGGTTTGACTGTCTAATTCTTTTATTGCGAAGGCTCCTCTGCCTGTAAAGGACATGATATGGGCTTTTCAGATGTCAAATAGTACTCAATAAACATCACAAATGAATTCAGATGTGAAAAGCACATTTTCAAAAAGAAGAGTTTTTGTTTTATTTTAAAATTGTATTAGCACCTGAAAGACCCCTGTAATAGTGAAGATAAAGTTAATCTAGTAATGGATTTACCATAGCAACCTCTAGAACAGAAACACATTACTTTCCTCTGATGGAATTTTAAATCAGCATAAGGGATTACACAGTGTTATCCAGCTGATGGAGAGTGACTTGGAGAATGCAAAGGGTTATGGGAAGTGACCCTCGTGGGTCCTATCATTTGTGTTCCAGGAACTCTTTTTGGACCTTCCATGATTAATATGTCTGATATAGTTCTGGGAAGGTGGTATCTTTTCTCCCTGAACTTCTCATTTCATCTCTTCAAAAAAATCTGCACAAAGCAGAACCAGTCTTCATGCTCTTCTTTCAGACTGTGGTTTACATGATCCAGCATTGAATTAAATCAGTGGAAAGGGTCTCCACTTCTGCATTTCCTTGTTCAGTGTCTGGTTGACCAGGGAAACAGAGTACATCCTTCTTTATATTAGCATACCCACCAAAATCACAAATTACGGCCTACCTACTAAAATAAATGTTGTCTGAAAGAATACAGAGTAAGTGGACTGAATGACACACAGAACCCAAAGGTAATCAAAGTCTATCCCTTCTTTCTTTTATATCCTTTCAGCTTACTCTACATTTGGGTGGTTTCTAAGTTTTGTACTGTACATTAAAAAAAAGCAACTAAACAGCTATATTAGTGACAACTGTCTCTCCAGTGATCCAGCTTTGCCTGAAATATCTTAACCACAGAGGCCATTTTTATTTGCTGTTGAGCTTTTGTTTTAATGCGAGTTATCCAGATTATCTGTTTCTCTAGCACTTAGTGACAGGCGACCCTCAAAGATCATCTCTTCTTACAAATACTTCATTCTTCCACATCCCTCTTTCCCCCTACCCAGGACATCTGTGCTAATGAGCAATGTCAGCCACAAAAAGAAAAAATATCTTAGTACTTATAGGCAAAACGTGAGAGAAAAATGTGCATTTTGTAGGCTTGGTAAATTTTATGGACTCCTAAGTATTGAACTAATCCAAGCAAGATGAAATTTCTCTTTTTTTCATTCTCTGAGATCTTTGACATTCTAATTTGGTGAATGACTGAACTACACTGTGTCTTAGTTTTCCTAAAAACATAGAAAATAGGATGGTAATAGCTATCCCATGGATTTTTATAAGAGTTAAGTAAGATGATGTCTGTGAACTGTTTCACATACGGTACCTGGCACATGGAATGCATGGGGCTTCCCAGGTGACTCAGTGGTAAAGAGTCCACCTGCCAAGCAGGAGACAAAGGTTCGATTCCTGGGTCGGGAAGATCCCCTGGAGAAGGAAATAGCAACCCATTCTAGTATTCTTGCCTGGGAAATCCCGTGGACAGAAGAGCCTGGTGGGCTACAGTTCATGGGATGGCAGAGAGTCAGACAACAACAACAGCTATTATTGGTGCTATTATTATCACTACCACTAGTACATTTTAAATTTATCTTAAACTGAGTAAAAGAAATACACAGTAAGATCCAGGATGAAGCAGCAAAAGCTTCTGGGATCCAGTTTTTAGTAAAAATCAGGAGAAAACACCCTAATGATGGCAAATATATATATTTTAAAAATGAGTACATTAACATTACTACCAATCTTACAGGAATACAAAAAATATTAAGAGACTGCTATGAACAACTGTACATCAAAAGCTGGATAACCCAGATGAACTGGACAAATTCCTAGATAATACACAAATTACCAAAACTGACTCAAGAAGAAAGAAAATATGAATAGACACATACAAAGAGACTGAACTAGTAATGAAGAAACCCCAGGGCTAGATGTAATCATCGTGAATTCTACCAAACATTTAAAGAAGAATTAATACCAATCCTTCTCAAAGCCTTTCAAAAACACTGAAGAGGAGGGTACGCTTCCTTACTTATTTTATGAGGCCAGAATTACCATGGTAACCAAAGCTAGACAAAGATATCACAAGAAAACTATTGACCAATATTTCTTATCAATATTGATGCAAAAATCCTCAACAATATACTAGGGAAATAATTCAGCAGTCTATTTCATGATTAAACACTCTGACCAAGCAGGATTTATTCTAGGATTTCAAGAGTGGTTCAGGACCTGAAAATCAATCAATACACTACACATCAAATTAATAGAATGAAGAAAAAAACAATCATCTCAGCATTTGACAAAATCCAACACCTTTTCATGATAAAAAAATAAAAGACTCAATAAATTAGGAATGCTGCTGCTGCTAAGTTGCTTCAGTTGTGTCCAACTCTGTGCAATCCCATAGACAGCAGCCCACCAGGCTCCTCTGTCCCTGGGATTCTCCAGGCAAGAATACTGGAGTGGGTTGCCATTTCCTCCTCCAATGCAGGCATGCATGCTAAGTCACTTCAGTCATATCCAACTCTGAGTGATTCCACGGACAGCAGCCCACCAGGCTCCTCTGTCCAAGGGATTCTCTAGGCAAGAATACTGGAGTAGGTTGCCATTTCCTTTTCCAAAATTAGGAATAGAAGTTATAAAACTTTCTGAACTCAATAAAGATCATTTATGAAAAACCCTTAACTAATATCATACTCCTGCAGGACTGAAGGCAGGAAGAGAAGGGGATGACAGATGATGAGATGGTTGGATGGCATCACCAACTCAATGGACATAAGTCTGAGCAAACTCTGGATGCTGGTGAAGGACAGGGAAGCCTGGCATGCTGCAGCCGATGGGGTCACAAAGAGAGATGACTGAGCGACTGAACAACAACAACAAATATCATACTCCCTGGTGAAGGACCAAAAGCTTCTCCCCTAAGATTAGAAATGAGACAACGATATCTGCTCCATCATTTTATTTGACATGGCATTGAAAGTTATAGCTAGAACAATTAGGTAAGAAAAAAGAAACTATTCAATTTGGAATGTAAATTGGAAGTAAAACACTCTCCATCTGTGGGTGACTTGATCTTAAAAAACCCTAAGGAATTCAGGGAAAAAATTTGTTATAGCTAATAAAAAAATTCAGCAAAGTTGCAGTATACAAAATCAATACACAAAAATCAGATTTTTCCCCTCTATATTAGTAATAAGAAATCCAAAAAGGAAATTCACAAAATAATTCTATTGATAGCATAAAAAGGATAAAACATTTAGAAATAGATTTAACCAAGGAGATATAAGACTGCACACTTAAAACTAAATATTGCTGAAAGAAATTAAAGACCAAAAATCAATGGGAAGATAGTCAATGTCCGATAGTCAACACAATACTGTTAAGATGATAACACTTACCAAGCGTGGTATACATAACCCAAATTCATATACAAATTCAGTGCAATTGCTATGAAAGCTCTACTGGTGGCATTTTTGGGTAGAAATTTAAAAACTGATTCAAAGATTCATATGGACTGTTTAGGTTTTATGAAAATCCCACAGCTTATATCACACTCAATGGTGAAAGTTTGAAAGCTTTTCCTCTATGACTAGGAACAAGACAAGAATGCCCATTTACTACTTCTATTTAACATAGTTCTAGCTAGAGGAATTGGGAAAGAAAAAGAAAATACATCCAGATCAGAAAACAAGGAGGCAAACTACCCACAGACAATACGATCTTCTACCTAAAGAAACCTAACAGAATATCTATTATAGCTAAAAAGCAAATTTAGCAAAGTTGCAAGATGTAAAATCAACACACAAAAATCAACTATATTTCTATATACCAGCAGTGAACAATCCAAAAGAGAAATTAAGAAAACAATCCCTTTTATAATAGTATTAAAAAAGCATACTTAGGAAAGACCTAATCAAGGAGATGAAAGACTAGTACTCAAAAATTATACAACACTGATGAAAGAAATTAAAGAAGACACAAAGGAGTAGAAAGACATTTTACATTCATGGACGGGCAGGCAGTATTATTAAAACCTCCACAGAACCCAAAGAGATCTACAGAGTCAATGCTGTCCTCATCAAAATTCCAGTGGCATTTTTAAATAAACAGAAAAAACAATCCCCATATTTATATGGAATCACAAAAGACCCAGCATAGCCAAACCTTTCTTAAGAAAGAATAACAAAGTTGGAAGCATCACAGCTCCCAAAATATTATACAAAGCTATAGTACACAGTGTGATACTGGCACAGGGACAGACATGTAGACAAATGGAACAGAATAGACAGCCCAGAGCCAAACCCATACACACACAAAGACGCCAAGAATATACAATGGAGTAGACAGCCTCTTCAACAGTGGTGTTGGGGAAACTATATATCCACATAAATATATGACTTGGCAGTTCCACCACTAAGTGTGTATATATATCCAAAGGAATTGAAAGCAGGAACTCAGCTACTTGTACACCAATATTCACATAGGATTAATCATAGTAGTCAAGAGGTAGAAACAGCCTGAGCTTCCCTGGAGGCTCAGTAGTAGCGAACCTGCCTGCCAGTGCCCGACAGTGTCGATCCCTGGGTCAGGAAGATTCCCTGGAGAAGGAATATGAGGGCTCCAACTTTTGAGGGCTGAGGCTATTCACAAAACATTGGAGGATCACTCAGCAGGGTGATCCTAGAAGGAATCACACAAATGGCAGAATGCTGGACAAGATAAGGGTCCAAACTGCCTGCCACTTTAAAGAGTCTAAGCTACATATATGAAGTGGAATATTGCTCAGCCATGAAAAGGAATGAAACTGGGTCATTTGTAGAGATGTGGATGGACCTAGATACTGTCATACAGAGTGAAGTAAGTCAGAAAGAGAAAAATAAACATTGTGTATTAATGCATGCATGTGGAATCTAGAAAAATGGTATAGATGATTGTATTTGCAAAGCAGAAATAGAGACACAGACTTAGAAAATAAATATATGGATACCAAGGGGGACAGTGAGGGGTGGGGTGGGAGGAATTGGGAGCTTGGGATTGCCACAGACACTATTGGTACCATATGAAATAGACAACAAATGAAGACATATTGAATAGCACAGGGAAGTCTGCTTAAAGCACTGCGCTGACTTGAATGGGAAGGAAGTACAAAAGGGGATGTATGTATGGCTGATTCATTCTGCTGGCGCTAAAACTAACACAATATTGTAAAGCAATGAAACTCCAATACAAATTAAGTTAAAAAGAGTAAGTTCCTATAAGAACTGTATACAATTGGCATAATTCTTTCTTCCCTAAGCTATAGCAACTCTTTGTGTTCTATCCAGCATTACTAATAACAATTTCTATCCTGGTGTAGTGATAAATTCACTGAAAATACTATTTTCTACCCATCTCCTTCCCAAAGTGTCCAAAGAGCTTTTTAAGGTTTCATAAAGTACATCACCTTAAAACAGTTTTAAAATTCCAGAATGGATTTTAGGGGGCCAGATTTCTCAACCATATTGCAATGTAGAAAATAAAAGTTCTCCTAACCCCAACTGTCTGCACCAGAGTCTTCCCAGTGGGGGGATATGACATGATTAGGAAGGCCATGATAAAGACACAAATGTGATATCCACATATGATGCTAACCTCAAATATCGCAGCCTACTTGGATGCCATTTGAGTGAAAATTGTCAAGGCTATTGTCAGCCCTGTCAACTTTGTTTTCATCCTTTTAGAGACTGTTTTATTCATTCTTGATCTTGCTGATGGCATTCAGTTAACGATCTCTCAAGTTAAATTTTCTCTCCTCCTAGATCTTTTCTATCCTGAGTTTTCTATAACAAAGAGGAGTGAAGAGAGGAAGTGGGGTGAGTGTCTCAAATGTCTAAACCAGGGGCAAATGGCCCAGTCATCAAAATAAAGAGCTGGGCCACAGAAGGCCTGTTTAAGCAACAATTTGGAAAACTCTAAATCTAATCATACACATCTGTGCCTTATATTCTCAACCTGCTGTCTCGCCTGAAAAGAAGGTGCTTAAATCTCCATTAGTGGGGCAGGACCGCCCATCTATGGAAAGCCAGAGCTGGACTCCAATCTGCTGTGTGGGTCCCTGGAATAGCCGCCAGCTGATCAGAACACATTTAACGCAGGGGATCCAGTGTGGGGCAGGAGGAACCCAGCTGGTTGACACAGCAAGCGCTTACCAAGAGCAAGGAAAATGCCATTTGATTCGTGGGCTGAGCCAAGCTGTCTGGGAAATCACTCAAAGAAAAGGAGTTGGAAATGACATTTTGGCTCTGATTTTTCTTGTCAAGTCAGCACCATAAGCCAAAGACTGAAAAACAGCACCCATCTAGACGGTGTCCACACAGTGACACCTGAACTTCTTCTCTGGTCTTTGGAGAGTGATGTTAGCTCTGCTGGAGATAACACTGGAAACTGAATGGGCTGGCTGCTGGAAACAGGACTGCGCCTACAACTCATTTCCAGAGAAATGCATTACCCCACCCGCTGTGGATTCTCTATTTCCTATCATGAGATCTGAACCCTGGGCCCGAGGTACAGTGAGGCATGCGATTGGCATTTGCAAAAGCCTTGACATCCCACACTGCAGTTCACGACTGGTGTCAGACAAAGGAGTATATTAAATGACTGCCAGCCTGATGATAAGGCCAGTTATTACCGAGGTGTAGTTTCCCCAGGTCTAAAGACCCATAGTGGTGGTACTGAAGCATGCCGGGGAGAAGATAAAATTTAATTAATAATTTCCTTAGAGGCCAACAGTCTATTACAACTATGTGCCTTGCTGTTTTCTGCAATGACCTTACAGCTCATAAACATCACAGGCACACGCTTGGTCATAGCCTCATCCTCGGCTTCAATTTACGGTGCAGGGTGTCCTGCATAATTAGCTAGGCTGAAATGAAGAGTTTTGGTTGCTGGAAAGTCATAGGCTCTGCATAAGGCAGATGTGTGCCTCCTTCCCTCTGCTCAGTCCAAAGTCTTGAATAGACAGCATCATCTCCCACATGAAGAGTACACATTCTGGACAAAGCTGAGAATGAAGGTGAAGTGTGCTGCTGAGTTTCAGGGAATATATTTGAGTTTCTATTTTAATTGGAAAGACTGGACATGAAATTAAGTGGCTTCCTTATATTCCATAGACTGGCTCTATCCAATCGCTTTGGAAACATAATTGCTAAGAATGATATAATAGGGAGGTAGATTTTTTTTTTTCTCCTACTGTAAAACACTTGTTCCTTTAATACAGAACTACCATTTACTTTGAACCGATTATGTGCAGAACACTTGGTAGAGCTGTGGGGGAAACAAACGAAAGTCTTAATTATCTCTGGGATCAGTGCTTAGCATAAAATCTGGGAAAGAGAACATGTTTAAAAAAGTATCTAAAGCATGAATAAATCAATGATTTGATTGTGGGATATTGAAAATTATTGAAAACATGCACACAATTTATACAGTCAGAAAAATAAAAATTAAAAATGAGACTGTGTTTCTAAAATTGAGAACCAGTGTGTGCTGATGCCTACTGCCAGACCCTAGGGTGCTCGGGATACAATGCTGCAGTGGTTCAGACTGTCCTATAGCAAAAGTGACTCCCCCAACTTGCCAGAAAAAGACCCCAAAGCTAAGTATAATATTTTATAACTTTATCTTTCTGAATATTCATTGGAAGGACTGATGCTGAAGTTGAAGCTCCAATACTTTGGCCACCTGATGCGAAGAACTGACTCACTGGAAAAGACCCCGATACTGGGAAAGACTGAAGGCAGGAGAAGAAGGGGAAGACAGACGATGAGATGGTTGGATGGTATCACCAACTTGGACATGAGTTTCAGGAGTTGGTGATGGACAGGGAAGCCTGGCATGCTGTAGTCCACGGGGTTGCAAAGAGTCAGACACGACTGAGCGACTGAACTGAACTTTATCTTTGGCATATTCCTCTTCCCACTCTAGGCTACAGCCAAATGAGAGTGTTCCTTTTCCCTTCAAACACCCCATGCTTTGCTCTAGTGCCTGGCCAGACACAGAATCTCAAATGCCTGTTGAAGGCATGAAATAAAAAGATAATTAATCACTGTAATAATTATATTTCCTGCTAGCATTCTCTCTGGTTAGACATTCTTACCCAGGTGCTGATCCATGAAAACTCTGTTCTCTGAGTCTACATCAAATACTATCCAGGACACAGTAGTGCATTGTTGTTGTCCATTTCATTCATTCATCCATTCACTCAATCATGTATATCTNCTTCTTCTTCTTCTTCTTCTTCTTCTTCTCACCTTTTCATCTTCTTCTCACCTTCTTCTTATTATTCATCTTCTTCTTCTTCTTCTCACCTTCTTCGTCTTCTTCTTCTTCTTCTTCTTCTCACCTTCCACTTCTCCTTCTCACCTTCTTCTTCTACTCAACATTTTCTTCTTCTTCTCAACTTTTTCTTCGTTCAACTTCTCCTTTTTTTCTTCTTCTTCTCACCTTTTTCTTCTTCTTCTCACCTTTTTCTTGTTCTTCATTTTCTTTTTCTTCTTCTTCTTCTTTTTCATCTACTTCTCACCTTCTTCTTGTTCTTCCTTTTCCTCTTCTTTTTCTTCTTCTTCTTCTTCTTCTCACCTTCTTCTTTTTCCTCTTCCTCTTTTCTTCTTCTTCTTCTTCTTTTCACCTTCTTCTTT
>SJYW01030049.1:111279-157561 GCA_006410735.1 Raphicerus campestris | reverse complement strand
CACTACTGGCTCTGGACAATGCTAAGCTCTTTATATAGAATTACTTCCTCAAACATGCAGCATCATCATCATCATGTTTATATATTATTATCCCCATGTTACAAGTGAGGAAATGAGAACAGACACATTAAGCAAACTCGTCCTCAAGCTGCACAGCTAATAATGGTAGTGCCAGTAAGCCAACCCAGGCCTAAGTCTAAAGCTTTGCTCTTAGCCACTATAGTATTTTCTCTCTCTTTTCATTCTTAACTTACCATGAACAGACATGAAAATATGTCTCTGAGTTACATGCTTAAAGAAGAAAACTTGGGCATTACAGTTGTCTGTCTAATGCCAGCCATTCGAATGTGTGCAGTCACTGGACCACCTGGATATTTAGTCTGGATGAACACAAACATCTGGATATTTGGAAAACGGATGCTCAATCAAGCATTTCAGATTTTATCTGTGTACCTGGCTCCATATAACCCCAAGGCAAGGCATTTTCCCTGAAAACAGAACATAAGAGATCTGAAATGGAAAACAAGGCAAAAGTTTTAAACAAGAAGTATACAGTGTTTAATTATTACCAGTGGAAAAACAAGTTTCCCTTTCAAACGATCATAACTCTTCCTAGAGGCAGAGCTGCCCTAATGTGATACTTTATGAAAAGGGTTCATTTGAACCAGATCTAATCCAATTGAGATTCAAACAAGTGAGNTTATTACCAGTGGAAAAACAAGTTTCCCTTTCAAACGATCATAACTCTTCCTAGAGGCAGAGCTGCCCTAATGTGATACTTTATGAAAAGGGTTCATTTGAACCAGATCTAATCCAATTGAGATTCAAACAAATGAGAAGGAAGATGCTGTGAATAAAGTGGATTTTGGACCAATCCAGATTTTTCCTCATCCACTGCCACAGAACTAGAGCTCTCCTGTGGATACTGAAAGTCTTGACACTGATGCTTCAAATCAAAGAAAGATGCCATTCGGAACCCCCTTCCATTTAGACTGTCTCAGTTTCAGTATTAATCTAGGATGCTCAGGATGCAGAAGTGTCCCCACCTCTGTGTTATACCCGCGATTTCTCCCCAACTTACAAAGTTAGAGACAAGAGACATGCTCACAGTAATCAATACTTCAGTCTACTTATCAATGACTGCCCGACTCCTGATTCTTAACAGATTTTCTGCTTTCTCTTCATTTTCACTCATTGTATNCTCCCCAACTTACAAAGTTAGAGACAAGAGACATGCTCACAGTAATCAATACTTCAGTCTACTTATCAATGACTGCCCGACTCCTGATTCTTAACAGATTTTCTGCTTTCTCTTGATTTTCACTCATTGTATAAAACACACTGTATCAATAACAAAAGGCATGAGATCCTCTAACACGAGAATAGTTGTTTTCTTTCTTGCTCTTTTTTTTTAAAAATAGAGTTGGCTCATAGTTTCCCAATCTGTGCTTCAGATATGGTGACCGCCTTGGTTTCTGAACACCCCTTGGTTATTTCACTACATCAAGTGCTTGATTTAACCAAGGAGAGATGTGTGTGTGTGTATGTGAGATGGTGAGCGAAAGGGTTGGGGAGGAGAGGGGAAAGGCAGGGGGAGAAGAAAGAAAGAGATCAAGAGAGACAAAAGAGGATTAAGTGTGAATAGAAACATGGATACAGGATGATTTATCAATGCAGAAAAGATTCCTCAAAACTGCTGTCATATATTCTGACTCAAAGTGAGCTTTTAGGAAGTTTCCCCCAAATACACATTTATGAAGGTATAGTAAATATTATTAAGATATTGAAAAACTGGAAACAGCCAAGTGTCTATGAATAGAAGCTAAATAAATCAAGGTACACTTATAAAGCAGATTATTATGCATAAAAAGTCATATGATAGAAGATGACAATGACATATTTGTGATCATTTTTTATGACAGATGCAGTCATGGCCACAGTCCCATCCCCAGGTTTAATTTATGACTCAGGTTGCACTGAATAACCAACAAGGCTGAAGATTTTCAGTGGCTACTACTGGAGGTATCATGGGCTCTGTATAAGGAGTGTACTACAGCATAAGCCCTCATCATTTTGTTAAAAATATATGTGTGGACAGACTTAGAGAAGGAACTTATAGTTGCTGGGTGGGGGGAGAGTGGGGGAGGGAATAGCTGGGGAGTGTGGGATGGACACGCACACTGCTATACTGGATCTGGATAACCAACAAGGACGTACTGCACAGTGCATGGAACTCTGCTTAAAGTGATGTGGCAGCCTGGGAGGGAAGGGAGCTGGGGAGATGGATACATGTATATGTATGGCTGAACCCCTCTGCTGTCTGCCTGAAACTATCACAACATTGTTAACTGGCTAATATAAGATAGAAAAAGTTCAAAAAGATTTCAGTTCAGTTGCTCAGTCGTTTCCGACTCTTTGCGACCCCACGGACTGCAGCAGGCCTGGCCTCCCTGTTCAACATTCAAAAAACTAAGACCATGGCATCTGGTCCCATCACTTCATGGCAAATAGATGGGGAAACAAACAGATATATGTGCGGAATAAAGGGAAAAACATCTCCACCAAAATGTTCACAGAATGTACTTCTCGTTGCTTTAGGAATCCTGTGTCCCTAACCTATCATTTTCTCTTCAACTGTTGATTACATAGCATAAATAATTAAAAAATTTTCCATTTATGCTTTCCTGCATTTCTTTCTATTTTCTACAGTCCACATAATTCTTCTAGTTAGTGAAAACCACAGTATTCTTAAAATAATTAATGTCAATGGCTATAAATAGTTTTAGAAACATTCATTTAACACAAAAGAAATTTCTTGCATGTAGGTGCCTTTCTTTGCAAGTGTCACCAGACACCCAAGTGCAGAAAAACGGACGTGCAAGTCCCTGTAATGATTTTCTGCGAACAGGAGACAAAGCCTCTCAGGACCAAGGACGTTAATCACCAAGTGGCAACTCCATCCAAGGGCTCTGCAGTAATTTTGTCATGATCGGGTTGGTGGTAGAAGCAGCAAGAAGCTGAGTTTCTGCCTTAGTGAACCACATGGGTAACTTACCACATCAGGAGGATATCAGGGAGAAATAAGATAGGAGAGCGTATGTGCATCTTTCTGCGTGTGCCCTTGTGTGTTTGATTCAGCAGATAATTCCTAGACCTACAGAACTTGGCCTCCAAATGAGGATGATGTTCAATAATGGTGAAAGTTGATGAAGATACCTCAGAACCTCCCAAGAGAAGAACAATAGGCTGATTAAAAATTTAGACTTTCTTTTTTTAAATGAAAATAAGAAAATGGAATGTTCCTGTCTAATTTCTCCCTAAAGTTGCATCCAACTTCCAGTTTTGTCTGTATTATGGAGCTATGTGCAAAGAAGGTTTTCTCAATGAAGGCTGATATATCTATCAAACTACTTGCCTACCTTTCTGGAATTCCATATGGAATCTTAGTAACTAAAACTAAGAGTGGGACAAGTATAATCTTGATCTCCTAACAGAATGAGTTTTGGTGTATCTGTATAAGAAATATAGTCATTACTGTTAGTCAAGGATATATCCATATCACCGTGAAAAACAGCTGTGAATGAAAATTCTTCCAGATCTGTTTCAATCAAGTAAGATACATATTAGCACTAGTAACACTGGTGTACAGTTGATTCAGGATGCCACTCTGAGGCTGGAGGTTTCAAGAGGGAGGGGACATATGTATACCTAATGCCGACACATGTTGATGTCAGGCAAAAACCATCACAATACTTTAAAGTAACTATTCTCTAATAAAAAATATATATAAAAGACCACTCTGGGAGTATGGACCATTTCCTCCACCACAGTCTTATCTGTCTTATTCACATCTTAATAAGTATCATAACTTCTGGTAAAGGCAGATCAGAAAGAACATCGATTCAGAACTGGAATTCTAAATGCATACAACGCGACTATATGTTGGTCTTAAATTTACTACTAAAAGTACTAGATCAGACTGAAAAATATATCAGCACAATTTATTTTCCCCCAGATTTTAGTTCCTAAGAAGAATGACGGCCAAACAGATACTAAAACATTTATTTTTCTATTGCGGTAATTATCACCACCTCACAAAAGAAGGTTCCCATACCTTAACTTTACAGAGTGTCAGTGACTTGATGAGTTAAGTCTTAGACATACTAACAAGTCAGAATTATGAAGTTTCAGCACCAGACACACATAAGTTAGAAACAGATTCAGAAACTAACAAAAGGGGGTGGAGAATCAACGGTGAAAGTTTGGACTGCAAACAGAGAAGTAAAGAGAACCCAGAGTGTACACAATGCTATCGAGAAGAAGTTCCTCAGCAGGCCATTTCTGAGTTGCAGGATGACTCCAGAACAGCCCCCACACTCTGTCCCTTTCTTTTCACTCATCTGAGGCACATGCTTCAGCAAACACTGCTTCAAATGCATTACTGTGGTTCACCCGGATTGTCAAGTTAAGTGCTCCCGGAGATAGCCAGGTACCAATCAGGAAGTTGGCCCCTTCCTGTGTATCCCATATCCTGATAAGAAAGACACCCCCCTTTCCTGAAATCGCTGGCTGCTATGTCACTCAGGGCACCCGGGGAGCCACAGCCACTGACAACCAGCGTGACCATCAGCGAGCTGCTCTGGGGGCCAGGTGACTCACTGGCAAGTGAGGATATTTATACTGCCCTCTGTGTTCTCTGAGTTAGTTTACAACTCTTTACTGTTTTACAATCTGTTTTATTCCTTGACTCATCCTCAGTATTAATCAGAGAGGGATGATCTGATGCCCTGTCTCTTCACATAGCCCCTCAAACCAGCAGAGAAAGAAAATGAAGACACATTTGAGGATGATGTAACCTATCAAGATCTTTCTCCTTACAGATTAGTCTTCAGAGAAAATGAAGACTCCTGAAAGCAGTGAAAGGGTGGGACCTCTACAAATCCCTTTAATTCAGCCATCTCAGCAAACTTTATGACCAAGCTAATGAGGACGCATTATTTACTTTATGCTTCTTCTAATCCCAGTCCAATGCCTAATGCTTTAGAGGGTTTATCTTGTTCATGCCTTGCAACATGATGAAGTCCTTCTTCTAACAAAGCCCCCCTTTGCAGGTGAAGACATTGAAGCATATTTGTCCAAGGTCAGTGGGCTCTTTAAAAGGTAGCAGATCTAGGTTTGAATTTCAGGTCTGTCAAAAATCAAACAAATAAAAACAGTGCTTATGACTCCTCAGTTCTTTTCCTTCCCACGGCCTGTGCTGGGGGCTGTAGATGCCTGACAGCTAATTTCTGTGAATGGAGCAGGCTCGGGAGGCACGGTGGCAGCCTGGAGTCTCAGCATGACGTGCGGGAGTGTCACCCGCCCCACTCTGCTAGCTGTGGCCATGAAGGGTCTATGTGCTCACTGTGGCCAGGGGATCGGAGTTTTCAAGGAAAGATGGAAATATGGATATTATGAAATCATCTGATTTGGGGACTTTCCTGGTGGTCCAGTGGCTAACACTCTGAGCTCCCATTGCAGGGGCCCAGGTTCAATCCTTGGTCAGGGAGCTAGATCCCACATGCTACAACTAAGACCTGGAGCAGCCAAATGAATAAATAAATACATATCCATGCCTGAAGAATCCCAAGGACAGAGGAGCCTGGTGGGCTACAGTCCACAGGGTCACAAAGAGTTAGCTACTACTAAGGCAACCTAGCGTGTATACAAACACGCCTTTGAAAAATCATCTGAGTTTTAAGTGTTGGCAACTTATTTAAAATATTTAAACAGTGTGCCAAACCTATACTCGCCAATGAATGCCATCTTTAGGCAGAGTGCAGCTTATGGGCCACTAGTTTCCAATCCTTATATTTTTCCTTCTTAAAGTTCAAACCTTGACTGGTGTGGTAATAACATTCTGCTTCAAAAACACAAATTATCTCTGACCCAAGCATCACATCTCTTTCTTCCTTGATGCACTGTGGTCAGGTGCAGAAGGGCTAACTCTCTTTGCCATCTCTACTCTAGCAGGCAGCGTTAAAACTGAGCAGACTTGGTGGAAAGCTGCTTTTCCAGCTGGTGATGGGAATTTGTCTCTCTCCCCTCCAGGCTCTTGTGTCAACATCTCTGGAGTTGCCTCCAGCTTTCTTCCGTGGTTCAGCTACATGCTGGCTTCCTCTGAGTCTAGCCAGATTTTGTGTCTTGGAGGAAAAAAGAGAAAAAAATGCCTCTGAAACTTTAAAAAATACAGTTCAGCTTCAACTTTCACAGGCGATGGTAAATTCTACACATTGACCATTTTTCCTCTTTAGCTCACCCCGGTTAAAACAAATCATTGTTCTCCAAAGTAGGGAGGTGGAGTTTGAGCAGATAATTAACATTAGGTAATTTGGAAAAGTGAAGGGTTAGTCACTCAGTCATGTCTGACACTTGGTGGCCCCATAGACTATAACCCACCAGGATCCTCTGTCCACGGGATTCTCCAGGCAAGAGTACTGGAGTCGGTTGCCATTTCCTTCTCCAGGGGAGCTTCCTGACTCAGGGATCAAACCTGGGTCTCCTGCACTGCAAGCAGATTCTTTATCATCTGAGCCACCAGGGTAGCTAAACCCTTTAATTAATTCACTGATTTGTTTATTGGAGTATAGTTGCTTTACAATGTTATGCTAGTTTCGGGTGACAGCAAAGTGAATTGGCTATGCATATACATATATCCACTCTTTTTTAGATTACCTTTCCATTCAGGTCACCGCAGAGCGCTGAGTAGTGTTCCCTGTGCTATACAGTAAGTTCTCATTATCCATTTGCTGCATAGCATCAAGCCCTTTAAAATCTGTGGTGGAGGATTTTCTTGAAAGATAGTCCTTTGTTTTGTGATGAGATGCCCTGCAATAACAGAAGCAAGTCTCTCTGCTCTGGGGTTTAAGCTCCCACAAGCCATGGCATTCATTCATCCTCCTGAGTTTCTCCCTGAGACCTTAGCATCAGGAAATCCATCTCACTTACTGTTGTACCCCTGGCACTTGGCTAAAACATTAATGTTTGCTGAATAAATGAATAAAATGAAAGAAGGACTCAGGACCAAGATAACATCTTTGCCATGATTTATTCATTCAAATATGTTGCTGTGAGCGCAGGTCCCCAAGGAACCGGCTTAAGGAACAAAAGGTGGCCACTGTTCAGATCACTAGGAGACTTCTGCTTTGCTGTGTAGGGTGGAAGCTGAGGGCAACAGCTGATTTTCTCAGGACAAAGGAAGGGAAAAGAGAATTTCAGAGGGGATGTGAGGGTGAAGAGGCAGGAAAAAATACCTGAAACTTGGGGGGAAGTGGGTAAGTCACGGGACAGAGGAAAGAGGCAGTGGGCTGTGTGATGCAACCCTCCCCCAAATCTCTCCATAAAACTTTCAGTAAAACAGTCACTGTCATCAGTGATTTTGGAGTCAAGTAACTGTCTGTATTATAAGCATACCTAGCACACGTGGTCAATGTGGAAAACAAATATAAATAACAACAAAGTCCCTTCCTTGGAGGAGCAAATAGTCTAGGGTAAAACAGCCATGAGAAACTGTCCAAAGATACAAAACTCTAATGATTTATGCAAAGACATTGACTGTGCATTTACTGTGTGTGCCAGGCATGTGCTGGGGCCTGGTGATGTGGCAGCAAAGGAGACAGTCAACTTCTCCTGCCCACAGGAGAAAGAGGCAATAAACCTAAGGGATGGGGCAAAATCAGTAAGGAGGGCTTTAAATGAAAGCCCATTATATCATATGAAAATGATATAATGATGGATGGGATTCAACATCAACTATGTGGTCAGGATTGGCCTTGATGAATGAGGGGTGACAACTGAGCTGAGACCAGAAAGATGGGAAGTCACTATAAGGAGATCTGTGGATAAAGCTTTCTAAGAGGGAAGAGCTGCTTACAAATGGACCAAAGCAAGTGAGGTACTAGGAAAGTGATGGGGAGGAGAGTATACAAGATGATCAGAGAGGCAGGCAAGGCCCAGATTACCAGACAAGGTTACTAGGTCTGCAAGGATAATGGATGGACTTGCCAAGACTCAGAGACTTGACTGAAAGACACGAAGTAAAATGTAATCACAACACAAGGGCCTTGGCATGCACCATCTCTGGGGGTATGTTCTCAAAACACTGGCCCTCCAGGGGGCAGGAAATAATGTAGTATAGTTAATTGCCCTTGGGGACCGCTCTGTGTATGAGTGTAAAACTAGGGATTATCCAGCCCTAGATGCAAATGAAAAGGGCACAGTGGGTCACTGGTTTTCCAGAAGACTCTTCTCACTTGAGGTAGAAGTGAGAATGCCAATTACCCTCATTTCTGTGGAAAAAACCAGGAGAGGAGAAACACCCAGAGAATTGTGCTTTGGATTGGCTTGCAAATCATAACAACCACCCCAAAATAAAGAGAACAGGAAAAAAAAAAGCCCCTTTACTCTTGGGACCTTAAGTGATTAGAAAGAGTTGTTATTTGGCTGATTTTCACACTTCATTAGCATATGCATAATTTAACAAGGGAGCATGCTGGGGGCTGGCACGGGTGAGGGTGGTTCTACATACCCATGGACTAGAATCTGGGGCAGCAGCACTGGGAGGGCTTAATTATGCCAGCAAGGCAACGGAGATCAGCGTGCAAAGGGGGATGAGCACACGATGTGCAACGAGCACGGAGAGTCTGTTCATCCACGTGTACCTCTGCAGTGAGCCATGTCCGAATATTCCCCCCAACAACACCTTGGATCAGACAGCCACGTTTTCTTCTCCAAAGATGTGGCCAATGCCCAAAAGAATAAAGGACTAGGTTATAACTGTTCACAGCGTATTGTACTTGGCACTGAAGAGAAGCAGGATGTAGAATATTGCTTTTGGGCTAAATAAAATGGACACTAGGAGAAGGGTCAGGACTTCAAATTTTAATCTTCAATTTCCTGATTAGATCCACAAGCAGAACAGCAAAGGGAAAAATACTTTTGGAGTGAAATCACATAGGCCTTTTTGAAAAAAAGTGGCAGGGAATTCTATAATTTTCATGCCATATCTCACATTATCACCACCACACTTGATGTCATATAACATTAAAATTATGTCCATATCAACATATCTTGGTTCACTGGTCTATTATGAGATGATTTACAGGTCTTTTTCTGCTTCTGGTGCCTTTTCAGCATCAATTCTCCTCTTCTTTCTTAAGAAAATATTAATTTTCTTTTATCTCAGTCTAAGCTGCTGTGTGTGGTGTTTGTGTATCTTTAAGGCCCGAACTGAGCTAATTGGCATAGTCTACCCNATGCATCTAGAAGCCATTGCAGTGAGAAGCCCACAGACCACAGCAGGAGAACAGCTCCAGCTCGCCGCAGCTAGAGAAAGCCTGTGTGCAGCAAAGCAGGCCCAGTGCAACCAGAAATAAATCAACAAATAAAAATTATATACATATACATATACAAAACACATGCCAGAGGATCCACGTTCCCATGCCATAAACACTCCACAGAGCACTGCAGCGAGCAGGTGCTCAGGAAATATTCTGGGACAAATGGATGCCTTGTGGCTCAGCTGGAAAAGAATCTGCCTGCAATGTGGGAGACCTGGGATTGATCCCTGGGTCGGGAGGATTCTCTGGAGAAGGGAAAGGCTACTCACTCCAGTATTCTTGCCTGGGAAATCCCCATGGACTATAGTCCATGCATGGGGTCACAAAGAGTCNGGAGGATTCTCTGGAGAAGGGAAAGGCTACTCACTCCAGTATTCTTGCCTGGGAAATCCCCATGGACTATAGTCCATGCATGGGGTCACAAAGAGTCTGACAGGACTGAATAACATTCCCTTTTTAAAACTGTATCAGTATTGAAAAACAAAGTCCTACTAATGTTAAAATCAACACCTAGCACAGCTAATCATGTATGAGTACTGAGAAAAAATACAAAAAGTAACAACAGTTAGGATCTAAGATTCACTGAGCACTTACCAATGTGTCAGACACGTGGCTAGGTGCTTTGCTCAGGGTTTCCTCTTAGAACCCTCCCCATAACTTTATGAGGAAGGCATTAAGATTATAGATGGGGAAATGCAGCTTTGAGAGTTCCCTTTTTCTGGGGCAGACAGCTAGCTAACAACTGGCCAGTCTGGGATTCACATTCAGGTCTGTTTGACTCCGGAGTTTGCTCTCTTTTCCACTTTATTGTATTGTCTTCTTTTTCCTTGTGGGCCCATTTAGAAAGATCTACTAGGGTGAAAACCAGAGTGATTCTGCCTGAGACTTTATAAAACCTCGTATAGAAAAGGAAAGGTGACGGACATACTGAACACTCAGAGGTGACTTCTCAACTTCTGTAGGCAATGTCTGCTGATTTCTATTCCATGGCAGATGGAAAAAAAGCCAAGGCTCAAGGCAGTTTATCCAACTCTTCAGTTCTTAGGTAGAATAAAAATTTCTTCACTTAACAAGGAGGGGGTCAAACTAGATTATCATATCAAATCTTGTTACTTGGCAATGTCCATACTTTTCCTGGTCTTCATCTTAGAGGTGACTTGCACCAGGCTAATTTAAATGTGAACACAGTGAAAATTTCAACCCAGAGAGAGTTTGAGAGAATGAGATTGGGGTGGTGGTAGTGGGGAGCTCTATTTACTTTTGGTTAAACGCCAGTACTGCAATAGTCCAAGGTCAATAAAAGAAGTGTGAAACCAATTAGGGTTTCTCACCTTCTGGCTGCTTAAGGCTAGGCATATTGCATACCCGAAATACATGATTTTGCAAGGGAGTCTTTCTGGGCTACAGTCATGCTACAGAATGGCATGGTGCCAACCTAGCCTGGGACAACACATGCCTACTTTTCAGTCTTGGGTTAAAAGTGCTGTAACCCAAAAGAACAGAGGGGAACAAAAGAGATACAGCAAGAATGTGAATGAAGCATGAATCACAGATCCAGGAGATTACCATCAAAAGCTCAAAAAAAAACAACAAAAAAAAACTCTGCCAAAGCTCTATAGCTCTCTGCTAATGACTATCACTGTAATTTCTGCATATTTTAACAGATGTTCTGTTTATAAAACTGCAAACGGATTTAGGGGTTATGAATAAAGCCAGGAGGCCCTGGAGATGTTTCTTTGTATGATTAACTGACCACAGGCCATTTGTTTTACAACAAAGATGCTCAATGATCCATGGTCCATGATTTACACCAGCCTGTGTATACTAATGGCTGATGTCTCCATGGTGCTTCTCATTAGCAGTTGAAGAGGGATTGGAGGAAAACAGATTATGGGAACAGCTCCCCATTGCTCAACATGCTAGTTCATTAGTGGGTGTGGAATCGATCCGAAAGAAAACTAAGATAATCATAAGCTGAAATTTGAATTATAAATTATAATAATTAAGGAATTCAGTTCAAGGATGAAATATCACTTTTCATAACCATAGCTGTACACACTTTGGTAAACTGGGAATAAGAAGAAGTTTTGTATATTCTGAATAAGAGATAAATTTCACTAACAATAAACATAATAATAGTGCTGACTTGATTATTTATGCATCAACATTCTACTGGGTGATTTACATAAACCATCTCGCTTTACAACTATATATTACAAGGAGCCCCACAAACCAAAACTAGGAAAACATCAAGGTTGAGGGCACCCCTAGCTACTGGCTACCTTCTTCCTTTCTCAAGGTTCCTCTCCTATGTTCTCTCCACCAAATGAATTTCTTTATTTACTCCTATTCACTGCTGTCTTATTACCTCAAAACCCCAACTTGACCTCATGGTTTCATTTCCTCTTAAACTTTCAAAGTTAAATACATCAGTGGTATGTTTCTGTCTAAATTCCCAAGAGAAGGGATCTGATAACCTCAACATTTATTTATTTATTTATTTTTGCTATTAGGCCACATCAAAAGTCATAGGCAGCCTTCTGATTGGTTGCTATGTTGTCAGTCTTTCTCTTCTGGTCCAGTCAGCTGTGGTTGGACAAGATGTAGATGACACAGGGCACCTAAGAGAGCCCCTCTATTAGCTCTGGGAGTCAGATGGTGAAAAAGCCATGGGCCTTGGAGTTAGGCTCTCTGCCTCTGCCTCTTACTAGCTTCAGGAGCTCAGGCAGTCATGTTCCAAACCCGAGATTCAGTTACTCATCCATAAAATGGGAAATTTATAATTACCTATTTCATAAGGTTGTTATGAAAATGAAAGGGATGTACAGGTGCTTAGCACAGTGGTTGGTCCACATTTTATCAATGCTAGCTATTCTCATAATACTAGTAATATATTTTACAAATAGCAAAGTATAATTGCAATAACAACTCCCTCCATGGTAAGCCCAAATTTGAAGATTAGTAAGTGCTTCAAGGGGCACCCACTTAACCCCACTGGAGTGTGAGAGAGGAGCGGCTCAGTGTGTCTATCATTCAAATTAACTGGGTACTTTTGATTTTATTGCACACAGACAAAAGCTCATCCTCAACTCATTCTAAATGATGAGATTCTTTGTCTAACAGAGGACAGGGGTTGGGGGTTGGATGCTCCCAGACCTTCCCAAATGACACTCACAAATGCCTAGGGGTTCTTGGGGCTTATAGAGTAACATCTGGCTCCAGGAATTCACCCCAGATTTCTCATCTCCAGTCTCATGCTCCTTTTTCAGTCCTATTGAGAGCCCCACTTTCCTAAACTGCTCTCTCTGGAAAGTACCAGATCCTTCTGTTTGAAGTGCCTAGGTCAGCACCTAACATCTGGCATAGCTACTCCCAAAGTTGTTGGATAATTAAATTCTACCCAAGAACTCAACAGGGGGTGGTGGCAAATGAATACCTGAGGGCACTGCCTGGCTCTCCAAGTTTCATTTGAGTGCAAATTATCACTATCTGTATGTATTTGTGAGCACAAAAGAATTAGTAAGTGCTCCTGGAATATGATCTTTCTCTCAGTCCATCTGCTGCCAAAGTTCACATTAAGTACCAAATTCAAGGGAGGATAATGAGTTATGTGAAAATGAACTTGCATTTGGAATTTCAATATCCCCAGGTGATACAAATAGGCTCATATGAACTTGCTCAGAAAAATCCCAAGCTTTGGGACCTGAACATATGGTCTGAGTTATTTCGCCAGATGAGACATGGGATTTCCCACAAGTAGGGTTTTGTTGACAGCTTGGTAAACAATCGTCCCTCAGCTTGGACGCTCCAAATAATGGCAGGGGTGGAACAAGGATGGATCAAGGTGTTCCTGCAAAGGACATTCTCATAAAAAAAAGACACCAAATCTTCAAGCTATGCCCCAAGGCTCAGCACCATAACTTGAGTTATGCAAGAGACTGGAACCCAAAGGACTTCTAGGGAACTGGAAGGAGTCCAATACTACTATTAGAATTAAACCTCAGATAAATTTACTCCTGTCCTCACAACCAACATTAATAAGATGCTCTGGGAGCTAAAACCAGAACCATAAGGAATGTTTATGGCATGAAAGGGAGGATACACGAACCTAGCTTATTGCTCCCTTTATATGATCCAAATGTTTACCCCATAGAACACATGCCCAACACTGTCGATTCCTCTGAATGCTTTACAGCTATTATTACTTAGCCTGAGTTAGAGCATTTTTAAAGTATTTATTAGCAGACCAAATCCCCAGGCAATTTGTGATGCCAAATTTTCCTACACTGTGTATTTGTCAATGCTGTGTACAACCCACCATTAGAACAACACAAACCCAA
Organism: Raphicerus campestris; assembly: GCA_006410735.1. Classification (NCBI taxonomy): domain Eukaryota; kingdom Metazoa; phylum Chordata; class Mammalia; order Artiodactyla; family Bovidae; genus Raphicerus; species Raphicerus campestris. The sequence continues at coordinate 143,844 of SJYW01030049.1, read as the reverse complement.
GGAAAAGCTTTGTGCAGAAGACTGTTCCAATACAGGGCTGGCTTTTTATCAGCCTCATTTGTTAACTTTAGCACAACTGAGACACTTTAAAAGATAAAGGTCATTAATATTTCAACACATCATTAAATTTAAATTCAGAACTGAGAACACTTATAAGTGAGAATCCAACCAGTTTTAATTAGGCATTTAATAAAAATTCTCTATATGAAGAGAAATATTCACGGAATAGTAAGGGAAGAAAACCACAATCGAATAAATGTTTGAAAAATGTTATATTCTAGGTAAGTGATACAACTTGAGTCATCGTGAACAGATCTAGTAAATTAAGTTTCTCAGAACCCTGGGATATACATAGCTCCTGAAAATAAAAGGAAGGCTTAGCCTTGTCAGCCTGGGGTCATGGTAAGGAATGTGAATGCCTATGTCTGGCACCCCTGTGTTGAAGCCTGCTACTTATAAACTATGCGATTTTCCATTCAATACATATTTTTGTCAAGTGAATGACTGAATGAATGTTGCTTGGAAAGATAAGATCAGGTTCTGTTTAGAAGCAGCAAGAAGTCTCTTAGAAAGATTGGGATACAGGTAGGGCAGAGACTTTCTGAAATTGATTACATACTGAATAGTAAACTCTTCAAGCTGGGAGAAAAGCGGACCAACAGACTGATGGCCAAGTGTGGGCTTATGATCTTGACAACAAACAAAAGCTGCTTGCTTGAGGAAAAGCATACTGTCCAGTGGTGTACACTCTCTGCTGGGCTCTAGAGGAGCAACGAGGGAGGCAGCCTAGTGGGGGCTTTGTAACTAGAAGTGAAAGGAGTTCTAACATTAACTCAAAAAGGGGGCAACTTCTCCAGCTTCAAGAGTTGCTTTGGACTTCAGGATAAAGCTAGTGGAGTCCCAAGATGGTAACATAAACAACAGCGATTCTCTTCCCTTAAGCTGTGGGAGTCGGATGTTATGGGCTGGGAAGAGATTAACTTTATTGCAAGGAGAGGGATTTAATTGCAGAGAGTGATTAGCCAAATGATTAGATCAATAGAATGCAGGTCAAACTGCTCAGAAAGATCCACAGCTCTTACTATATGGAAGGTTAAAGACTGGGAAACCATTTGGGGACTCTGAGTTATTTGAGCACGAGGTCACCTGGAGACTTTCCTGTAAGACTGCAGATGTATGCTTTACACAGCAAAGATGGCATGCTGACTCAAGGAACATTACCCCCACCCCTGGAACTGGAGAAAGCCAACAGAACAGCTGGGATCCTTGAGTGCTGATTTTTAAAGAGGGAAAACAATCTTGCCTCGTCTAGTTCTTCATTCTCTAATTGCAGTAAAAAATCAATGGTTTTGAAAATGGAAAGCAGATCTTTCCCATTTATCCATGAAGATACTGGGGCAGAAGATGGAGTGGTGACATTATCTAATATACTTGTTTTTGTATGAGCTAAAGCCCTCCTATTCAATCAGATCTGTATTAGTATTAACCTTTAGAAAGAATTCACTGATAGCAATGGAACATGGTAAATCAGATATGCCTAAACGATGCCTCAGCCAAAAAAATGGATTAGTTTGAAAGTGGTATTTTATTTAAGGATACCTTACTATTTCACAAAGCATCCCAACAAATTAAGATTATGCATGAGGGGATGTGTCTCAGGGATATTTGCCAGCTCACCCAAGTTGGGAGCCCAAAATACATGGCTCCATCTGTGATCCAGACCTGATAGGCAGAGGCCACAAATCCATTCAATTATCAATAGCTCAACACATCCGAATTGCTAGTTCTTGACATTTGTCTCTTAGAATCCAAATCATATGATGGCAAAGACCTAGAAAACTACCATGGGCGCTGAAGCAGAGAAAGAGATAATAGGGAGATAAAGGCCAAATCTTACAGAATTCTCTAGCAGAACTGCAGGTACCACTTCACTCATCCTAACAACACAAGTGTGAAATGAGGTGGGTGATAATGTGAACTGTGTATGCCATTGGCCATATGGGAAAGCAGGGAGGTAAGCGGGCGTGTGTATGCCTGGGCTGCGGGTACACACACACACCCACATGCCTTTATCTAAGGTCACTCAGAGTCAGCAACAATGATAATAACTGTTCTAAGTTGCAATCTCTGTCATCCAGGTGTGTTAAGAAACTGCAGTTCCTGCCACCAAGGAAACATTTTCTCTTTGGTGCCAACACTGGGGTGCTTTGTTTCCACCTTTCTCACTCAGAGCTGCCATTCATTTTAGGCTCCCTTGGGATAAAATTCATGACTCCTGGAAATGGCTTGTGTACAGGTTTTAGATATGCCACTCCTGCTCACGTGGTGGTAACTGCTCTAGAATCCTGTGTCTAGTGATGCAGAAAGAAAAAGAAGAGACTTGACCCTTTCTACTCCTTCCTTTTTGCTGTGTGCTATCGTAAATGCTTTTTCATACTATCCATGGGGTTCTCCAGGCAAGACTACTAGAGTGGGTTGCCATTTGCTTCTCCAGGATCCTGATGCTGGGAAAGATTGAAGGAAAAAGCAGAAGAGGGTGGCAGAGGATGAGATTTACATGGTATCACCGACTCAGTGGACATGAATCTGAGCCAACTCCGGGAGACAGTGGAGGACAGGGAAGCCTGGCGTGCTGCAGTCCAAGGGGTTGCGAAGGGTCAGGTACAACTCAGCGACTAAGCAACAACAAAAACACCCTAGACGCAGAGGAGCCCCTGAAGTGAAGTGTCAGTCGCTTGGTCGTGCCCAACTCTTTGCGACCCCATGGACTTCAGCCCACCAGGCTCCTCTGTCCATGGGATTTTCCAGGCAAGGGTACTGGAGTGGGTTGCCACTGCCTTCTTCAGGGGATCTTCCGGAGCCAGAGATTGAACCGGGATCTCTTGCACCACAGGCAGATTCTTTACCAACTGAATTATGAGGAAAGCCCCAAAGGGCTTAGAGATGAGCCACTAAGTCCCTGAAAAGACTTAGGGGGTCAGCCCTCATCACATCTAGCCTGGAGCTCCCTTAAAATGAAGAAATGGGGTGACAGAAGGACACTGGTACAATGGAAGGAGTCCTGGGGTAAGAGCGGGGACAGCTTAACTGGTAGTCACTAACTGGAAGAGTGGGGGTAAGGGGTGGGAGTAATCTTCATCCTTTAGTATCCTTGGCTGACAAGTGGAAGAAGTATAAGACTGAAGGACATTGCAAACTGCTGAGTCTCATGTAATGCAAGAGGCTTCAGCAGACTGGGGAAGGGCGAAGTGCACTTGACACCGGAGCAGCCCACATGTTAGGAGAGTTTAGTCTTGGTTCCACTGCTCACTGTCCCATGACCTTAAAACCTTCCCTCTGGGTCTCCATTTTCTCATCAGGAATATAGGGTATTGGTCTTAAGTCCTGGACTTTAAGTGCTCCAATAATCTTAATACTCTATGTGTGGACCCAGGGCCAACAACCTCTGCAACACCTGGGGGCCTGGGAGAAAGGCTGAACCTCTGTCCCCTCCCAGATCCATGGAATTAAGACCTGCATCTAACAAGCCTCCCAGGTAATCTGCACATGAAAGCCTGACAATCACTGGTCCTCAGGATGCTGTTGAGCTTGGTTATTCTGTAATCTTACTCTATATGGTCCAATGCCTTGGCCCTTTACAGAACAGCCATCTCATGAGATACTGCAGAACCTGCTATTGATGGCCAAGGAGACATGGCATATTTTGTTGTTTCTATGTATACTTCTGCACAGTTAAATGAGTCCAGTCATTTCTCCCAATACCTCCCCTATCTCTTTGGTCACAAAGAGATCTACGTTTAGGTACACAAAGATCGTATTTCACATGAAAAGATACTAGACCAAGTTTGCTAAGATACAAATTGTACCAGTATTAGTGGAAAAAGTTGGCTTAAAGCTCAACATTCAGAAAATGAAGATCATGGCATCTGGTCCCATCACTTCATGGGAAATAGATGGGGAAACAGTGGAAACAGTGTCAGACTTTATTTTGGGGGGCTCCAAAATCACTGCAGATAGTGACTGCAGCCATGAAATTAAAAGATGCTTACTCCTTGTAAGGAAAGTTATGACCAACCTAGATAGCATATTCAAAAGCAGAGACATTTCTTTGCTGACTAAGGTCTGTCTAGTCAAGGCTATGGTTTTTCCAGCAGTCATGTATGAATATGAGAGTCGGACTGTGAAGAAAGCTGAGCGCCAAAGAATTGAACTGTGGTGTTGAAGAAGACTCTTGAGAGTCCCTTGGACTGCAAGGAGATCCAACCAGTCCATTCTGAAAGAGATCAGTCCTGGGTGTTCATTGGAAGGACTGATGTTGAAGCTGAAACTCCAATACTTTGGCCACCTGATGTGAAGAGTTGACTCATTGGAAAAGACCCTGATGCTGGGAGGGATTGGGGGCAGAAGGAGAGCGGGACGACAGAGTATGAGACGGCTGGATGGCATCACCGACTGGAAGGACATGAGTTTGGGTGAACTCTGGGAATTGGTGAAGGACAGGGAGGCCTGGTGTGTTGCAGTCCATGGGGTCACAAAGAGCCGGACACAACTGAGCAACTGAACTGAACTGACAGCACCTCTGGGGAACAGCTCTATTTTTATCCTTATTTTCCAGATGAAAAACATCAATCTTGGAGAAGTTGACCAGCATAGGATTATACAGCTGGAATTTGGATGAACTGGGATTTGAACCCGTATCTGTCTCATACCAGGGTGCACAAGTTTGATCACCATAGCACACGCCCTTCCCAGCCACATGGTCATAACTCCTGTGGCACCTTTTCCCTAAGTATCCCCACTCAACCTTTGTGTCCTGCACATCATTCTTGCTGCCTTTCCTTTAATCATATAGTATTTTAGAGCTGTATTGTCTGATGTGGTCATCAGCAGCCACACATGACTATTCAAGTTTAAATTAAAATCTCAGCTCCTCACTGCATTAGCAACATTTCAGATGGGGAGTACGCACACATGCCTAGTGGCTGCCATACTGGACAGCACAGAATTACAGTATTCCCATCATCAGAGCAAGTATTATTAGATAATGTTGTTTGGAGAATCAAACTGCTGAATATTACTACTCCATCATTGACCTTGCCCCTTACTCATTACTTCTGAGTCCTGAATGCTCTACTCTCAAATGGACACTCTTAGAAAACTCATCTCTGCATCCTTCCACTATGGGGTAAAAGGCTGCATGGGGAAGAACTGAGAGACCTTATTTATCCAACAAGATGCGAGTCCCAAGACGACCCTGATTTCATGTTCAAAGACCACATCCACAAGAGGGAAAGTCAGGCTTCAGTGTGCACTGCCAGCCTTGTAGCCTTGGCCTTTATGATTCATTGTGACAACGACTCGTTTCTGTCAGGGCAACAAAAAGTCCAATCAGGCAGAGTTTTATTTCCTCCCTGAAATAAAATAGAACTGACTGGCCAAGGCATCTCCAGGGACATCTGCTACTGGGCCTTAAATTACCCCATAACACTTCTAGTCAATCCCACTTCCGTGTTGGAGTTTGCAATCAACATTTATCTCTATGGGACAGACCATCCGTAGGTTCTAATGCCACTTTTATTATTACCTTGTAAATGTAAAATCCTCCAGGCAGAAATGCCAGCTGCTAACACAGGAGTGTGTATAAGTACCCACTTCTCCAGTGATAAATGTCCCAGAGCTGCAGCAAAAAAATGTCAAAAATTTGCCTGCAAATTGTGTATGGATCCAAAGTTGAGGGGCTCTGGGACAGAGCTTTCCAGTGATCCCAATGATCTTACCCTTCTCTGTGAAGTGTAAAACCATCTCCTGGGTTGCCAGCCTTTCTACTTTGGAAATTGAGGCAAATAATGGGAACAGAAGACAATCGTTTCCAAATGCTCCTAACCAGACACAGCACAACAGTCTCCCTGAAAGGTATGTATTAATACAAATAGCTATTATTTATTGAGAGCTCCACTTTCACTTTCCTAATGTAGCAAATGTTGATCAAATGCCTTTCTTGTGCTGGACACGTGCTATGAGTTGCTGAGTCCCTAACAGAACAGTCTAGTCTCACAAAATTCTAAAGCTAGCAAGTGAACCAGACAAGTACTCTAGTAAGCACCCAAATAAATGTTTAATGATGAATTTTAACAACAGCTGGGAATGAAAGAAATATGGTAGTCGGGTAGAAATTTATATGGGAGGTGTGTTTAGACAGTGGTCAGTGAAGACCCTCTCTGAGAAGGTGGTCTATCCCTGTTGGCTGAAAGATGAGAGATGCAGCAGCTAGCCAGTGTGGGCTGAGCTCAGTGAGACAGGCTTGGAGATGAGGCCATCCTGCAGGAGGTGGCCCTACTGTGGGGCTGGACTTAAGAAATTCAGATTTTCTACTAAGAGCAAGGGGGAAGTGATTGGTTGGCTTGAAGCAGCCCGGTGACATGCACTTTTTGTTTTTCAACCATCATTCTGCTGAGCTGTGAAGAATGGATGGATGTGGAGGATGAGGTGGAGAGTGGAAGCAGGGAGACTGGGTGGGGCTGTGTTCTTGGTCCAGATGTGGAATGAAAGCAGCTTGGACTCACACTGAGGTGTGGGGATAAAGGGAGGAATTGCCGAGATATGTGGGGGGATTACAGAAAGTGTTAGGGGAAACACAATGACTAAAACCGCCCACCCTGGCTAGGCACCACCGTAACCGTTCACGTGAGATATTTTACGACAGGAAGTCCTGGTAAGGAACACAGAACTAACAGGCACTACCAACCAGAAGAATTCGGGGAAGGTCAAAAGGAGCCACGCGTCCTACTTTCCGGAATCGTCCTCATTGGCATCCATCTTGGCCGAGCAATGCATGAGCCACCAGGAAGGACCCTGAGTCCGAATGACTGGGAAGGGACAACCCAGAAACCAATCCCATCACCATAAAAACCCAAGACTGCAACTCACATGGCAGAGTAGTTCTCCTGGGTTCCCTTACCCTCCTGCTCTCTACCCAGGCACCTCTTCCCCCAAAATCTCTTGTTTTATCAACATGTGTGTCTCCTTGGACAACTCATTTCTGAGTGTTAGACAAGGGGTTCCCCATCCTGCAACAAAAGTACTTGCTAGCTGACCTGTTTTGTGTTGGGACGTGAGACGAAGGAAAAAATGAGGAATCAGAGATGCAGGTGGGGTGCTTTGCATTCATTATTTGCCTGATGACTCACCTTGCAAAAGCTTGTATTAACATTTCCCTTTATAAATTAGGAAATTCAGAGAGATTAAGAAACTCATCCAAAGTCACACAGTTTGTGAATGTTGAAGCCAGGATTTGCACCTTCAGCAAACTTCTGGGTGCTCTTGGTTTCCACTAGATTGTCACACTGCCACAATTTCTCAGTTGCCAACTTCAAATCTCTATGACTCTTCTCTATTGGTCCATATTAAGTGTTCTCTTGGGCTCATCTCCCTGCCCTAAACATTTCCTCTGCCTTGAAAACCTTCTCCCCTACCGCCATCTCCATGTGGCTCCCCCTTAGCACTCTCATGAATCTTAAACACTGCTTTCATTCTTCTGCAATTTGCTCCCTCAATGTACATTCAACTTTATAGCAATGACTTGCTAATGATTTCCCAGTTAGACTTTAAGCCCTATGAATGCAGATACCTGCAATGACCATCACTGCCTTAATAAGGCCTGGCACAGTTCCTGAAACTATGCAATAATAATTCAGTGAATATTTGCTAAATGAATTCCCAGTCACTGGTGAAGGTGAGAGACATCTTGTCCATTTAACCCAGGAGATCAGGAGCCCGGATTCATGTTCTCTTCACATGCTGCAAGAAACTGGGATTTAGGAGTTCTGGGTGAACTTGAGGTTTTTATTACTATCTAGTTAGCTCTGTGATGCTTGCCAAGTCTCATTACCTATCTTTTAGCATTCATTATTTCCAAACCTGATGATTAACTTTGCAGAAGGCTTTGCCTTTTAGCTCAAAACAAAGGAAATTAAAACCTGGCTCTCTGACCTCACTGAGTGAGCATAAAATCCAAACAGTTGTGAAAGGGCTTGAAAAGGTATAAAACTACCCAGGTGGCTCAGTGATAAAGAATCTACCTGCCAGTGCAGGAGATGCAGGAGACTCGGGTTCAATCCCTGGGTTGGGAAGATCCCCTGGAGGAGGGCATGGCAACCTACTTCACTATTCTTGCTTGGAGAATCTCATGGACAAAGGACTGACGCGATGACCCAGAGGTAAAATCCTGGCGTCCAGCAGAAGTGAGGAGCTCTGGTTCTAACACTTAGCTGTTTATGGTTGGGTAAGTTATCTTCTCTGAACTGAACTGATGAGAACAGCATTAATTTCACAGGGCTCTTCTGAGGTTAAATAGACTCTAGTATATTGCAGTACTGCAGGCACACATGTATGTGTGTATAGTACACAGTAACACACACATGGAATACATACACCCATTCATATTCCATACCGAGAATTGGGGAGTAGGGCTATATTATTCACAAATGGGAAATACATCACCGCCAACCTCAGAAGCAGCTTCTTTAAGCACAGCTTCCTAGAACTTTGTACAAAGCAGGTTGTCACTCCAAGAATAAGTCGCTTTTTTTTTGTTGAAGTCAGTGGCAGCCACATTTAAGGCAAGAATACACAGGTAGCTTTGTTCCGCGGGGACAAATCCAACCAAGCATTGGGAGATGCTAGAGTCCTCAGTGAGTTGAAATGAGTCAAGGGGAAGAGAGTTTTTTAGCAGCAATATAGCATTGCCTTCCTGAAACTCCACCTTCTGATGCACAATCAAAACCTTCCATTTTCCACTGCTCTGCTCCGCTGCCGCTCTGGATATTAGAAAATCTGCTGCCTGAATGTGTTTGGCTCTCCAACAGTGAGCTAATCAAAAGATAAGGGGGCTTGTTTAACCAGCAGGAAGGATCAATGGTGGGACAAAGGGCACCTAGACAAATGGCAAGAAGAGCAGCAGCCAGGAATAAGTGGGACAGTGCAGAGAGTGAGATGGAAGAGTCCTGGCAGGATGACAGGAGTTCAGACAGGACAGGAGCGGAAAGGACAGAGAAGGGAGCCCATCACGACTAGAGGCAGGAGGAGAAGGCGGTCCAGAGCAGCGGCAGAGGCAGGGCTCCGGCACCTGCTGCGTAGGGACTCTCTGACCCTTGGATTCCTCCATCTACAAAAGGACTGCGCATTATCATGAGGACGCATGGACTACTGTCAGAGTGCTTCCCACAGAGTCCAGCACAAAGTATGCACTCAGTGTGGTGGTGGTGACGGTTTTAGTCCCTAAGCCATATCCGACTCTTCTGACCCTGTGGACTGTAGCTCTGTCCAAGGGATTTCCCAGGCAAGAATACTGGAGTGGGTTGCCCTTTCCTTCTCCAGAGGATCTTCCTGAGCCCAGGATTGAACCCACGTCTCCTGCACTACAGGCAGTCTCCTGCATTGCAGGTGGATTCTTTACAGTCTTAGCTGCCTGAGAAATCCATATGCATTCAACAGATGCTTTCAAATAGAATACGGGCAACAAAATGGGGGTAAAAAAAACCCCTCATGAAATAAATACCAAAGGAAAAGGAGAGAGCTAAGAAGAACTTCACATTCTTCTGTCCCTTTTTACATTTTTTCAACAATGTTAGTTTTCTGACTTACCAGTTCTTTAAAAATCTCACCTGCTTTCTCTCAAAGCTCCTCTACATGGAATCCAAGAATGATTCATCACCAAGGGAGAAAAGGGGATACAAAGCCAATGATACTACTCCTCTCCCAGGACCAAGATCTCCTTCACTGCAGCCCTGAGGGATGTGCCAGCTGCCTCTGCTTTCACCAACCTGCTGGGAGCAGGGGATAGGTGGTACCTCCAAGAAGCTCCCCTACCTTCCTTGAGAACTCGGTTATAAATGCTCCTTTTTTTGGCAAGTCAAATACACCTTACTGTGAATAGCAACCACAGGTCCAGATTAGACCTTCCAGAGTTGAATTCCCATATTTATTAATCTCCATTCATTTGATACCACCCTCTTCCTGCAGAGCTCTTGAAGGCACAGAAGTTGTCAAGTTTATTTCTTCATCTAGCATCTCACACACTAATTAGCACACAGTAGATGCTCCATAGGGCTTCCCAAGTGGCTTAGCAGTAAAGAACCTGCCTGCCAGGGCAGGAGATGCAAGAGACATGGAGTTTAATCCCTGAGTGGGGAAGATCCCCCAGAGAAGGAAGTGGCAACCCACTCCGATATTCTTGCCTGGAAACTTACATGGATAGAGGAGCCTGGCAGGCTACAGTTCATGTGCTTGGACATACCAAGCAACTGAGCAGGCAACAGAGATGTTCAGTAAGCATCTGAATGAATGAATGACATTCACAACATCAAAGGATTTGAACAGCATCTGCTAAGAGCTCATCAATTTAAAAGCTTTCGGGAGCCCAAGCAGGTAAAATAAAACAGGAGTCCACGCATGTAAAATAAACTGGGGAGTGAATGTTTTGCCCAAAGACACTTGAATTCAAATTGTTCGAGTCCATCAGCTCAAAACCATTTACTGCTGGATTGTAGCTCCTGCTACAGGACTTTGGGACTGCAATTCCCTTCCCCTAGCCATCAGAAATTCGAGTTTCCTCAGTTACTTCCTTTACAAATGGGAACTCACCCTGCCTCCAGCATCCCTAAGGATGGGGCAAGCAGGACCTTCAAAACTTAATCACTTGAAAATTCATTACCTTCCCCTGAAAGCTGTTTCCTGGCAATTTTTGTTAACTGTCCCCTTGAGGCTGGCAAAACATACCGACTTCTTTTTCTGTTTGATTTCCCTGCAAATATTTGAATATATTTACCACCTCCTCCAAGCCCACTAAATCTTCTCCAGATTAAAGTTCTTTCGGCTGTTCCTTGTGTCAAGATTATGAAACTCCTGCCATCCTGTTCACTACGCTGTGTCAATATTCCTCTTCAAAGTGTTGGTTCACACAAGCATGTACAGTGTTATGATAATAGTGAAAAAGTTCAGAAAAGATCCGAATGTCCAACGAGAGGAAACTGGTAAAGCTTGGTACCTCTGTAATGGCTGGCTTATATATCTATTAAAAGTCATGCTGATGAAGAGAGAAAAATGCTCATATTAGAATATTAAATGAGGAAGTCACATGACAAAACATTGCATACCCTATTGATCCTAATTTTACTCCCCTATTTCATTTAAAACCCGTTTGAGTGAGATTGCAAACTGGTATGAAAACTATTGTCCTGAAATTACAGCCATAAAAACATAGGTTACTATTTTTTTAAGTATTAAGAAATTAATTAAACATTTCAGATTGCAAATCCTTTGACACTGAGAAGTCTAAGGGGGCCCATGTCTTGATATAGGCCAATGTTTAAAAATCAGAGGCCTACAAGGGAGCAGCATTTCTGAAATTTATATGGTTTAGTCCCTCCTTCTCCTTCCACTAGACTGGAATATAGTCAGATTGAAGGGTGGGGATTGCTCAGATTTGGAAAAAGAATTGGAAAAAGACTTTCAGGTGATTTTGATGCATACCACTGGCTAAGAATTAAACTGGACACTAGATTTCTGTTCATGCTGCCAAACACCATATCCCTTTTCTTGGCAGCCACAGCATTATTTCGGCTCACTCTTAGAGCTAACTAAGACCCTGGAGGCTTGTTCTGATGAGCTGCTCTTAAAGGCTACTCCCCTCCCTGCGTGCATGCAGGTGGCTTTATAGACTTCAGGGAAGATATTGGCATTGATCCCCATTTGATCTGTGTTATTACTAGATTTGGCCCATCAATCTAGACTGTCAAGATCTTGCTGTTCTGGCTCCTCCTCCCAGCTGGGAGTCATCCTAAAATCTCAATCAGACTGACATTTGAGGTACTTATCCTGCTCAAGTCCTCTTTCCCAAGATAATCATTCCCAGTGTTATTAACCAGGAAGCCTAACACACATTTTTCTTCACCATCTAACCTGGACATCCTCTAACATAAGTGTATCTGTGTAGCCTGGTCACCACTGAAGATAGAGGGCTATCTTCCTTTCCCCTTTTTCTTTGGATAATGAAATATGATTTGAAAAGGTCCTTTTTTGTTGCCTGAAAGTCTCCAACTAGAGTTTTTAATTACTCAAGTAATATTGGCTTATGGTCAAACATCTTTTAAACGCTATAGGCACACGTTCTCAGTAATGTCAAAAGATATGCTGTATGTTTTCACAGTCACTTGGAAATTCTACCAGCTAATTAAAAGCATGCTGTTTAGTCGCTCAGTCATGTCTCTTTGTGACCCCATGGACTGTAGCCCACCAGACTCCTCTGTCCACAGAATCTTCCAGGCAAGAATACTGGCGTGGGTTGCTATTTCCTGCTCCAGGGGATCTTCCCAACCCAGGGACTGAACCTGAGTTTTCTGGGTCTCTTTCACTGGTAATAGGCAGATTCTCTACCACTGCACCACCTGGGAAGCCCTTTAAACACGTTATGAAAACATGTAAATAAAAATCTCCCTCCATCCCCAAGTTCATTCCTAACAGGCAATCATTAACACTTTGGTATACACTGAAAGCTCTATGTGCACCTCTCTTCGAAGTTTGATTTTCTCTTTGACTAATAGTCAAATGTCTCTGTCACCCATGCCTTAATAATTACTTATTTTGGTATCAGTTTTAAAGGATTAATTCAGTTCATGGCTTTGGCCTCCAAAAACACCATCTAAAGTAACCCCATTCATAAAGATGACAGGCAGAGTCAGTTAGGAATTTCAATATGCATATGATATTCAACAGATTGTTTTAAATGAATGAATGAATTGAATTCTAAGGATATCCATTTCTGCTTAAAAAAATCATGGAGATATTCATACTATTACTAATTTAGTCTCTGTTCCTTCCATTTGGTTGATGGATTATTTTCTCCTCACCTTATTTCATAAAGAGAGACACCCACGATTATAAACCATTACATTTTTACTGACAATACCTTAGAGAAGCATCAATATCAGCCCCATTGTTTCAAGGGAACTCATGTATTTTGAACATCAATGATGTGCGGATATGACTCTCATGCACCTTAGCTTATTTCATTTTCTCAATGACCCAATGAGGTAGTTTCATTATTTCTACTTTATAAATGAGAGAAATCTGAGACTCAGAGAGACTAAGTGACCTGGCCAAGATCACAGAACAAGAAATGTCAAAGTTTTCCATTGTTTAACAGATAGTCAATGGAAAGGATGCTGGCCTAGAAATTGTGAGATGTGAGTTTTAGTCTATTTCATGTGAAATAGACTTGGGTGACCTTGAGCCAACATGTAATCTTCAAGTTCTGACTTCCTTGTAAATAAGGATAATGTCTGAAGATGAATTAAGACCAGGCCTTCACAAGTTTCTGAATAGGAATAAAGCACAGCATGCTGTAAAGAGTGATTATTCCTCCTCATCCCCCTAGCCCCAAGAACCAACAGATGGCCTTCTCTTCATTTGAAAATCAAACACTCCTACCAAGGTCAGTTATGCGTACAAATCAATGTAGGCTTTCTTCTCCTGCACAAAATCTCCAGCTGGAAATCAGCTCTAATTCTTTCTTTTGCTTAGGCCTTGCTCTGAATAATATATTTTAAAAATGAACTATTTTGGGGCCAAGAAATCTGTAAATCTGAGCTGATTCATCACTTTCACCATCAGGCTTTTGCTTTCCTGTTTCTTCTGCTTTGTCAGATAAAGACATTTTATCTCCACCAACAGTTTCTCAGTGGGCTATGTGGAGAGTTCTCCTTTTGTCTCAATAAGATTCTTTGCAAAAGATTAAAAACATAAGGAAGGGCAGAGTCTTAGGAAATAAATCTAAAGTAAAGAAAACACTGGGTTGGGATGGGCATATACTGACAGAGACACAATTGCAGGAAAGCAGAAACTAAATGGATTGTAACACAACATTTGTCTTTAAACATGGAGATTCCAACAGTGTCAACTGGCCATTGTCTCAACTAATAGAATAGAGAGACAAAAGATAATTCCAGAAAATGTACTAGTCAAAAACCAGCTCTGGTTAACTTTGGAATGCTTGTAACTCTCTCCCATAAGATTTACCTTTCTATGCTTTTCTCAGATAAATGTATATTAACTTACTCACTGACCAGAGATATATTAACATGTCTTGTGTTACTCGAATGTTATTGACCAGAGTGTTTCAATATTCACTTATATAACAAATCACTGGCCAAAGGCATTAGTTTCTGCAAAAATTCCCTCTTCAAAAAGTGTTAAAATGATTTACTTTGAGGAAATAAGGGACATATCAATGGTTCAATGGTAAAGAATCCGGCTGCAAGGTAGGAGACACATTCCCTCAGGCAGGAAGATCCACTGGAGGAGGAAATGGCAGCCCACTCCAGTATTCTTGTTTGAAAAATTCATGGACAGAGGAGCCTAGTGGGCTACAGTCCAAAGGGTTGTGAAGAGTTGGACATGACTGAGCAACTGAGCACATAGCAACACATCCTTACAAATATGCTCAGTAGAATGCAACAGCCAGCCTAAGAAGAAAAACAGTTGCCGTGGGTGCTCATTTATGGGTGACTGTTTTCTGAGGGGGACAAAAACTCTCGGATGTTCAGTGGGAGTTTTAAATGCCATCTAACAGAGAAATGTGATCACAAGAGTACACCAATATTATACGAGGAAGGCCATCCTGTGTGGGGACCTTTCCTCCCATAGCTCTTCCTCTAGGCCATACTCTCTAAGCTTTGGACCTGATTTCTAAATCCACCCCTACACTGGTGTCTCCGTGTGGATGTCAGACTGCTCCAAACCAGAGAGTCCCAAATTTGTTCCCATTTCATCTCTCCAAAACTCCTTCTAATACTGACTCTTTCCTCATTTAATTTCCTAGGACTCCATCTACACACACCACTGCCAACCTAGAGTCTTGGGTCACTTTCTCAGTAATATCTTGACATGGAGAGAAGCACTATTGATTCTTTCTTTAAAATACTGCCCTAAGAAGCCTACTCTTCCTTACTCCTGTCTTAATTCTGGTTCACGTCATCTCTCATCTGGATTTGCGCACTAGCCTCCAAATAGGCCTCCCAACTTGTCATTTCCCTGCCTTGACAGTGGCATTTCCAGGCACATCCTGACCTCTCATCAGCTCTAGGCAAGTGCACACACACACACACTCCACAGAGAAAAACCACACACAAATACACACTCTCAACAACAACAAAATCCATAGACAACACACACACACACACACAGACACACACATCCATAGATCCAACAGAACACATTATCAAGTCACACCAACCTGCCTCCCATTCCCTACTCCATCTCTCTCTCCCATTTCAAGACCTCTGTTTGGGCTATTTTTCCTCCTATGGTGTCCTTGCTTCACCATCATACCACTCATTAATGTCTCTGGAAGTTCTTACTTATCCTTTCACGTCAAATTCAAAGCACCCCTCCTCCAGGAAATCAGCTGAATTTGTTCCCTCCCCATTCCAGGCTGTTAGATCCCAATGTACCAACAAGTTTTGTTAGCCTTGATTCCCTACCAGGCACCAGAGTCCTGAAATAAGCAGAATTTAACAGCACCAGTGGTCATGTATGGATGTGACAGTTGGACTGTGAAGAAAGCTGGGCGCCAAAGAATTGATGCTTTTGAACTGTGGTGTTGGAGAAGACTCTTGAGAGTCCCTTGGACTATAAGGAGATCCAACCAGTCCATTCTGAAGGAGATCAACTCTGGGATTTCTTTGGAGGGAATGATGCTGAAGCTGAAACTCCAATACTTTGGCCACCTCATGTGAAGAGTTGAATAATTGGAAAAGACTCTGATGCTGGGAGTGATTGGGGGCAGGAGGAGAAGGGGCCGACCGAGGATGAGATGGCTGGATAGCATCACTGACTCGATGGACATGAGTCTGAGTGAACTCTGGGAGTTGGTGATGGACAGGGAGGCCTGGCGTGCTGCAATTCATGCGGCTGCAAAGAGTCGGACACGACTGAGCGACTGAACTGAACTGAACAGCACAACATGACAGAAAGCAGAGCTGGGATAAAATCTCGGCCATCTCTTACTAGCTTGGGAAAGCAAACTCTCCAAATCCCAATTTCTCACTTCAGAAACAGAGATCACAGTTGGAATCAGAAGTAAATGAAAAAGTACATACTACCTAGCATGTAGGCAAGACTTAACGCAAAGACAACCATTATTATTAAAACTATTCATATTCCCTGTACCCTGTGTTCAACAAATGTTCAGTTGCATGAATGGATTTAGTTTTCAGTTCCTTCAGTTTTATAATAAGCATATTGGGGGCGGGAGCAGATGGGGATGACAGAGGATGAGATGGTTGGATGGCATCACCGACTCAATGGACATGATGGGTTTGGGTGAACTCTGGGAGTCGGTGATGGACAGGGAGGCCTGGCGTGATGTGCTGCATGGGGTCGCAAAGAGTTGGCCATGACTGAGCGACTGAACTAACTAAGCATACTTTCCGACCAGAGCTCCCCAGGAGTTATGCAAGGTAAGCAAAAAGGTATTAATTTTCTCCTTTAATATCAATGGGGAAATATAGATTGAGAACATAAGTAACTTGGCTCAGGACACAGGAAATCAGTGGCCCTGCTGAGACAAGAACTCAGCTTTCAAGCGTCCTATTACATGTAAAACAAAAACTCACATTTAAGAAAATGAATCCATCTAAAAACAGCATAGCTATCTAATCATTTGCACTGTGCTGGATCCTTGTTAAAATATGCTTATTTTACAAGAAAAGAAATTAGTAAAATAACAAGTCAGTAAGATGCCAGAAAAAGGACTGGCTCCCCAATTTAGAGCAGAGCCTTGCAAATGAGAATGCAGATTTGAAAGAGCTCTTTTGGAAAGCATAAATCCAATCACGTCATTCCCTGCTTACTTTTAAGCCCTCCTCAAACTGTACAGTGCCCTCAGAATATAACCACCCTTCGTGTCATGACCTCTAATCTGCTATGTGGTCTGTAACCTCCTACCATTCCTGTCACTCTATCTTTCCGCTTATTCTTTATGTTCAAGCCCCACTGGTCTCTGTTCTTGACACTCTCCAGCACCATTACTGCCTCCAAGCCTTTGCATTTGCTGTTTTCTTTAAGAGTCCTCATTCCTGAGATTTCCCCCCTTTTGGCACCTTTTCATTATTTAGGTCTTAAGTGTCTAGAACTTCCCTCTCTATTCTGTTTAATAGTGGCTCCCGACTGCCCATACTCTCTATTATAACATTTACTTGCTCTAGTCTCTTTCTATCATTTATCATCTTATAAATTCTTATTTGCTCTTTGGATCTTTTCCTTCATGAGACTATAATGTCCATGAAAACAGAGAAATACTTGTTGATCTTGCTCACTGCTGCACCTCTAGCACCTAGAATAGTTCCTGGGACATAGTAGGCATTCAGAAAATATTTGTGAAATAAATGAATGAATAAGCATCAGTAAAACACCAAGATAAATCGTTCTATGCATTAGCAATCTAGACTGATAGAATATCCTTGAACCTAAAAGCAATACAGTCCTCAAAATTAGAACTCATGGGAAGAAGTGAGGTAATACAGAACATCATTTTCACATCTTTGAGAACAAAGGACTCTTGTTTTTATTTATAACCAAGGAAAGCTGACTTTATTGGCAAAGAGAACTATTTAGAGACACTCCTTCCATTTGAACCAAAAGGTCACACATGTTTCTTCTCCAGCTTGGAGCTCAGCCCCTGGAGCTCTGGTTTCAATCTGGAGATTTTATCTGACAATCTGCATGTCACTGCTTTTGGTGAACTTGCTCTGCTGCCAGAGAGTTAACTTAGAAGATATACCACACAAAGAGAAAAATGTGCATCAAGAGGGGAAGAAGGGATCTTTAAAGTATAATAATTTAATTTATATGATTAAGATTGTCTAGAAATTTCATTTGCAATGTCATAATGATCAACTTACTTTAAAATGAAAAATTCTGGAAACTTAATTATTCATGACAAATACACATTCTTCTCAAACAGAAGGATGAAGTAGTTCTCTTTATCCTCCTGAATTTTTCTCCCAATAACATGAAACAGTAACAAGACCTGTAATCTAGCAGAGTGACTCTGTAAAACCTAGCAAAGCAGAAGTCCCTATTGTTTTGTTTCAGGTTAACTTTAGAGAGCAAAGTTGGAAAATGACTCAAACCAAATTTATACGGTAATGATCCTTGCTAACAAGTAAGCAGGGGCGTCCCAGGTGGCTCAGTGGTAAAGAATCTGCCTACCAATGCAGGAGATGTGGCTTTGATCCCTGGGTCAGGAAGATTCTCTGGAGAAGGAAAAGGCAACCCACTCCAGTACTCTTGCCTGGGAAATTCCATGGACAGTGGAGCCTTGTGGGCTACATACAGTTCATGGGGTCACAAAAGAGCCAGACACAAGTTAGTGACTAAACAACAAGTAAGTATCATCTGAAAGGTCAGGGTTTCCTTTCTAGGTCTTCAGTGATTGATGTCCATGCAAAGTGAATTCAGGCACAAACTGCAAGCTCTCTCTCAGTGAATTTGATTTTCCTCTTCTTCATTTTTAAATAGCTGAGTCACAAATTCCTTTTTATCAGATACCACAGAAAATTACAGAAAGCAGGATTTTGACTGGATATATGTAATCATGTCAAATATGATAAATGAAAATTGAGAAGCTTACTGAATGTGAGGTTATTTCTATTACAAAAGGAACACAGAGTCAGTCTCCTCCCAGCCCTCCCCTCAGCCTTAAAACTCAGATAGAGATTCATGACATGGAAAAAGCACACGAAGGTGTCCAAATTGGTGCCCCCAGCTCAGGCTGCCTCAGTTTATGTTCCTAACAACTACCTCTCTGGGCTTATGGTCAATGGGGGCAGATACTGCTTACATAGCAGCCCTGTTCTACTCTTCTTAATGTATGAGTCAGCCCTTTGACTCCCCAGCGCCAGTTCTTCAATAGCTACAGGATTAGCATCTATAGATTTCCATTTGGCTTTTATCAACACAGAGGAGGGTTAGCCATACATTGAATAGTTGAGTTAGGGAGAAAGCATTGGGTAAAAGAGGGAGGAAGTGCATATACTAAAAAAGTAGATTTATGAAACTCAACTGTGATAGACTGGCAATTATTTAAATGGGCTTTAACAGACATAGAAAGAAGGTTGTATAAAGGCACTTCACAGTAATTAATTGAGCCTTTCTTAGTTCTAAATTGAGAAAAATAAAAAAATCAATAATTTCAAATGTGTCATACTTATTGACACTAATGAAACGTCCTGAATAAGCATTTAATGCAACTCCACAGCTATTTTAAATTTACGTTCCTCACTGAGTGAACATTACAAGGTCAGGTCAGCTCCCCTGGGCTTCAGAGAGCTCATGCTATCAAACAGACAGGACTTTGTTCATGTTATATATGGAACAACCCTTCAGAGAGTTGCTGTGCTGTCCATGGTGCTGAAAAAATAGCTCTTTCCCCTTCGGTTCAAGAGACACACATTCAGAAATGAGACGGTATCTTAATAGTACTACAACCCACATCTCCGTGTTTACTTGGCGGGGGGGGGAATAGACTCTCCTCATACTTGAATTTCCTAGAAAGCTTTGATTACGCTATCTCACTAAAATCTCTCATTTTTACTCTCTGTACTTTTAGATATTAACTGTAATGAGATATATTAATTTGCATTTGCTTGCATTATTCTTTGTAACTGTTCTATATCTCTAAATGGACTGTAAGCTCAAGAGTCATGAAAATACTCATGGACTTGTTGAAATATTTGGATTCAAATTAGGGCTCTACCACTTACTAGTTGGTAATTTGGNTAATTTGCATTTGCTTGCATTATTCTTTGTAACTGTTCTATATCTCTAAATGGACTGTAAGCTCAAGAGTCATGAAAATACTCATGGACTTGTTGAAATATTTGGATTCAAATTAGGGCTCTATCACTTACTAGTTGGTAATTTGGTTGACTGAGTTAAGCTATTCTCTGTGCCTTAGTTTCCTTATGTGTAAAAAGAAGCAAATACCACCCACCCAATTACTAACGTTTTAGGAGGGTCAAGTACAATATTATATTTTAAAGTGCTTTGAAAACTAATGAGCTATAAAATCATAAGCATTTATCATACCAACTTTTTTAGCATCACATATTAAAATATTCTTGACAGTGAAATATTCATTCACAGTGAAAGTTTTTGTTGGCTTTCTAATTCCCAACAGGCATGTGGAATTCACAATAATTAAAATAATTATTTTTAGATTTCATGCCTGAGGAGTCTACAGAGGCAAGGAGAGACCGACCAGAAGAAGGTAAACAACCCTGGAAATGGAACTATTACTCAATGTTTTGAGTAAAGCATTTAAAAATTAGGATCCAAATGCTTAGTCATCTCCAGGTTCATTATCTCTACTTTACAGCACTTGTCATTCATTTAAACAATGCTCCAGTCAGCATGCTATGTATATATATACATTATCTAATGAAATAGCATCAGACTTTATTTTGGGGGGCTCCAAAATCACTGCAGATGGTGACTGCAGCCATGAAATTAAAAGACGCTTACTCCTTGGAAGGAAAGTTATGACCAACCTGGATAGCATATTTAAAAGCAGAGATATTACTTTGCCAACAAAGGTCAGTCTAGTCAAGGCTATGGTTTTTCCAGTAGTCATGTATGGGTGTGACAGTTGGACGATGAAGAAAGCTGAGTGCCAAAGAATTGATGCTTTTGAAGTGTGGTGTTGAGAAGACTCTTGAGAGTCCCTTGGACTGCAAGGAGATCCAACCAGTCCATTCTGAAGGAGATCAGTCCTTGGTGTTCACTGGAAGGACTGGCTGAAGCTGAAACTCCAATACTTTGGCCACCTCATGCAAAGAGTTGACTCAGTGGAAAAGACCCTAATGCTGGGAAGGACTGGGGACAGGAGGAAAAGGGGATGACAGAGGATGAGATGGCTGGATGGCATCACTGACTCAATGGACGTGGGTATGAGTGAATTCCAGGAGTTGGTGATGGACAGGGAGGCCTGGCATGTTGCGATTCATGGGGTCGCAAAGAGTTGGACACAACTGAGTGACTGAACTGAATTTAATCTGAACACTCATTTTGTAATAAAGTAACTGATCTAGGAGTGATTAAATAACCTGTCCAAAGCAATAGAGTGGTATAGTCAAAGTTTGAAACCAGATTATTTGGAATCAAAAGCTTCCTTCTCTTCACCATCATGTCCATAGCCCTCTATATCTGATTGAGTTCTTGGACCTTGGTTAACCTAGAAGCTGGACAAAATTCTTTTGGTCCCTTATGCTGGAGAAGAACTTCTGAGATCACATTATCTAGCACATTAGAGGTAATAATGAAACCAAGGAGCAGAGAAATAAAAGGAAATTTATTGCAATCTTTGCCTTATGAATTCTAATCCAAGGTAAATTCCCAGATCACATGATGCAACAAGTGAGAAGGGGAAGAGACTCCTGGAATTACACATGCACCGACTTATAAATGACCAGTTCAGTACCTCTAAAGCACTTAGAAGTGATTTCACTACAATACAAAGGATTCACATAAGACATATTTGGTGTAATTGTTATTTTTTCTATTACAACTCAAAACTTAGCAATGTTAACAATTACATTATTTTAAAATTGCATTTATTGTGCAATTCCATCTCCATCTAAATCCTTTCCATTCTTAAAGACCTAGATTATATTCTTTATGAATATTCAGATGGTTTCTAGTCAAGGTAATTTAAACTTTCTCTTCATTCCTGTCACCTCTAACTATACCATATATTTCTCAACTAATCCTATATAATCCTAGGATATATCTCCATTTTCCTACATAGATATTTAATGTATATTAACAAATTATATATGATTATTAATACATTATACCTTATTTCTTTAACATTACTAGAGACTGATTCATAGTAGGTGCTCAATAACTAGTTGAACTAAAATTTGAGAGTTTCTACCATTGAAATTGATTGTTGATATCCTGCTTTCTCCCCACCTTCTCATGGATCCTCATTAGATCCTTGAAGTTATGGCTATTTATTTTTCTCATACTACTGTACCCCTTATGCTACACACATCATAGGGGATTATGTAATAGTTGGAATAAATGAAGGAAAGAATAAATGAGCCAACTGAATTGACAGAGATTATTACCCTACATTGAAAGCCCACACCCTCACCCCTACCCCAACAGCTATTGGCAGAAAATTTCAAATTTGGATTTGAATTAACTGTGGATTAACTGTGGTCCTAAATGAATTTATGTAATTTGACAGGAGAATTCCTTTCAAAGGATCATAGGAAATTTGTATTTGGAAATTCTGTTCTTACATATCCAAAAAGGTAGCATGGGTTATAAAACCTTACATGGAAATAAAAGGGAAAGGGCACTTAGAATATATCATTTTCTAAATGTTTCACATCAAGAAAATATTGAGAAATTATATCTCACCACAGAACTGTGAAGGAATTTATATGGACCATTTTGAAGAGCATACAAGCTGCCTTAACTTGATATATTTATGTATTTATTCAATAATATTTACTGTAGTAAATACTGGAGACAGAGAAATGAACAAAACCAGTATGGTTCCACCTTCATAAAACCTACATTCTAACCTAATGAGAAAATTTCTCCCTTTCATTTATGCAGTAAGTATTGATAAAGATTGATAAAGAAGCATTGGGTCTTCATTTTCCTAGTCTCACTGCATTGCTGATATTCCTGTGTATGGAACAGATGACAAAAGCAGTTAATCTGATTTAATAAATCCTTTAATTCTCTTGGTAAATACTGGAGAAGCAAGGGGATCACAGAGAAAGAGGGTCCAGAAATAGATTTTAATCTCCTTTTCCATCTTCTTCCTATACTCTTAACCAGAAACGCTAAGACAGTTCCTTTAGAGGGAGCAAACTCTGTCTTGCTTAGGGGGAAAACAGTTGGGAGTATCCATAGATATACTGTAGGGAGGGAGAACATGGTTATGGAGAGAGAGAAACAGTCAAAGATGCTTTTTTTCATGGTGGGTATCCTGGCCCCAGCAATGGACAGAGTCCAAGATGGTTAAGAAGCAACCTCTGACCCTCTCCCTCTCCCTCAGGGTCCAAAAGACTGTTCTATACATCTGTGTCTCTTTTGCTGTCTTGCATACAGGGTTATCATTACTGTCTTTCTAAATTCCATATGTATGCATTAGTATATTGTGTTGGTGTTTTTCTTTCTGGCTGGTGCACTGAGACAACCCAGAGGGATGGTATGGGGAGGGAGGAGGGAGGGGGGTTCAGGATGGGGAACATGTGTATACCTGTGGTGGATACATGTTGATGTATGGCAAAACCAATACAATATTGTAAAGTAAGTAACATCCAATTAAAATAAATAAATTTATATTAAAAAATTAAAACATAATACAAATATTAAAAAAAAAGAAGCAACCTCTCCTACTTGGATATGCATATACTTTCGTGGATTCTATGATTCTTTAGTTCAAAGGTTTTTACTCACACCCTTTTATTTGCTATGATGGAATTTCCTATTAATGCAATATTTATTATAGTAATTCTATATTTCCCTCAAGTTAAATATTTGGTTCAGACACCAAGTCATGTCCATTCTGCAACCCCATGGACTGCAGCACACCAGGCTTCCCTATCCATTACCAACTCTGGGAGCTTGTTCAAACTCATATCCATTGAGTTGGTGATGCCATCCAACTATCTCATCCTCTGTCATCCCCTTCTCCTCCTGCCCTCAATCTTTTCCAGCATCAGNAATTAACTGTGGTCCTAAATGAATTTATGTAATTTGACAGGAGAATTCCTTTCAAAGGATCATAGGAAATTTGTATTTGGAAATTCTGTTCTTACATATCCAAAAAGGTAGCATGGGTTATAAAACCTTACATGGAAATAAAAGGGAAAGGGCACTTAGAATATATCATTTTCTAAATGTTTCACATCAAGAAAATATTGAGAAATTATATCTCACCACAGAACTGTGAAGGAATTTATATGGACCATTTTGAAGAGCATACAAGCTGCCTTAACTTGATATATTTATGTATTTATTCAATAATATTTACTGTAGTAAATACTGGAGACAGAGAAATGAACAAAACCAGTATGGTTCCACCTTCATAAAACCTACATTCTAACCTAATGAGAAAATTTCTCCCTTTCATTTATGCAGTAAGTATTGATAAAGATTGATAAAGAAGCATTGGGTCTTCATTTTCCTAGTCTCACTGCATTGCTGATATTCCTGTGTATGGAACAGATGACAAAAGCAGTTAATCTGATTTAATAAATCCTTTAATTCTCTTGGTAAATACTGGAGAAGCAAGGGGATCACAGAGAAAGAGGGTCCAGAAATAGATTTTAATCCCCTTTTCCATCTTCTTCCTATACTCTTAACCAGAAACGCTAAGACAGTTCCTTTAGAGGGAGCAAACTCTGTCTTGCTTAGGGGGAAAACAGTTGGGAGTATCCATAGATATACTGTAGGGAGGGAGAACATGGTTATGGAGAGAGAGAAACAGTCAAAGATGCTTTTTTTCATGGTGGGTATCCTGGCCCCAGCAATGGACAGAGTCCAAGATGGTTAAGAAGCAACCTCTGACCCTCTCCCTCTCCCTCAGGGTCCAAAAGACTGTTCTATACATCTGTGTCTCTTTTGCTGTCTTGCATACAGGGTTATCATTACTGTCTTTCTAAATTCCATATGTATGCATTAGTATATTGTGTTGGTGTTTTTCTTTCTGGCTGGTGCACTGAGACAACCCAGAGGGATGGTATGGGGAGGGAGGAGGAAGGGGGGTTCAGGATGGGGAACATGTGTATACCTGTGGTGGATACATGTTGATGTATGGCAAAACCAATACAATATTGTAAAGTAATTAACATCCAATTAAAATAAATAAATTTATATTAAAAAATAAAAACATAATACAAATATTAAAAAAAAAGAAGCAACCTCTCCTACTTGGACATGCATATACTTCCGTGGATTCTATGATTCTTTAGTTCAAAGGTTTTTACTCACACCCTTTTATTTGCTATGATGGAATTTCCTATTAATGCAATATTTATTATAGTAATTCTATATTTCCCTCAAGTTAAATATTTGGTTCAGACACCAAGTCATGTCCATTCTGCAACCCCATGGACTGCAGCACACCAGGCTTCCCTATCCATTACCAACTCTGGGAGCTTGTTCAAACTCATATCCATTGAGTTGGTGATGCCATCCAACTATCTCATCCTCTGTCATCCCCTTCTCCTCCTGCCCTCAATCTTTTCCAGCATCAGGGTCTTTTCTAATGGAGGTTGGTCTTGTAAAGATGCCTTTGTGCTAAGTCACTTCAGTTGTGTCTGACGCTTTGTGACCTATGGACTGTAGTCCACCAGGCTCTGCTGTTCATGGAATTCTCCAGGCAAGAATATTGGAGTAGGTTGCTATGCCCTCTCCTCCAGTGGATCTTCCTAACCTAGGAATCAAACTCAGATCTCCCACACTGCAGGCAGATTCTTTACCATCTAAGCCACCAGGGAAGCCCAAGTTAAATATTACTTTTCTCTAAAACAAGGCATTCTCTTGCAATTTTACATACAGAGTTTCAGTTATTGCTATCATCATAAAGGAGAAACTTATGTATCAAGGACCAAATCAATGATCAAATCCTCAAACCAGAATCAGGGCTTGGCATATGCCTTTAAAAATGCTCATTATTTATAGATAGCTTAATTGCATTAAGTGCCAAAGAATGTACCGCTTTCTTTGTAATGAGTTTTTATGGTCTTAGTCTTTAGAAGCTCAGATTCCATCTGTGACAGCAGACTGTTGTAGAATTCAGCTATTAATAGCTGCTGGTACACACTTACTCAGAGCTAAGAGGCCCAGGGCTGTAGAGACAGCCAGATGGAGATAATACCACAGGATGACTGTATGGACAAAAAGATGATCTATTTTTTTCCAACACAAAACAGACAACATTAAAAACACGACACTTCTGTTTTATTGCAAGCCAAACTCTCTATGGAAAAAAAATTTTCCTTTGGAATTCTCAACTCTGGTTCTAAATTACTTTTGATTTATCACTGTTTCTGTTGTTCACATAACTCCTTACGTAGGTTACAAAGTTAAAAACATCCAGAGGACTTAGTAAAATGAAATCCTGATACAGAAAATCAGGAATGAAACAATTTGGCAATTAATTAAGGAAAAAATAAACTTTGACACTGGACAGTCTTAATCAGAAATATTTTCTCTGACATAGAGAAAAAGGGAAAACAAGACATTTCCTCATAGAAAGAAAACACTAAAGGGAAATAAGCCTGTTTAATGTGATTTACCATGATTAAGGTCTCAGTTCATTTTTATTCTAATGAGAGAAAGAAAAACATACTGCAAAACAAGAGTGACACAGCTACCAAGTTTACCATCGGGCTATGACTCTTTGGGGACTAAGTTTTATAACACTAATTTTTGTCTGTTTTAGAAATATATAACTTCTGATATTATAGGTGATAAATAGAAAACTATTTTTCAATATGTGATACAAGGAAAACTACTTTTTAATATGTGGTTCAGAACAAAACTGAATGACTAAAATATCTTGGTGGGGGTACCTTTGTAAGTTCCACAAAATATGAGTTCTATTTTTTTTTAAGCATAGAAATATGAATGGGGATGAATGGGAATGCATGTATGCAATGCAAAAATCATCATTAAAAAATAGGCCAGATATTATTTAGCATATCTTCTTATTTGGTTTACAACATGGGTAGAATCACACTGTGTGAAGAGGTTCAGCCTCAGCTAAGATGCTGGGGCTGAGATGGACACTCTCTGTCCCACACATTAAGGAAATTCCAGGGAAGTGAGTGGATTGTGTGTTACGTATCTGTAACCTATTTCATAGAGATATCATATAAAGAGTTCTGAAAATAAAGCAAATAAAACTGACCTAGACAAAAGAGGGAAAGGTGACAGGCTCAAACAGGTGGGTAAGGAATCCAGGATATAT
This sequence comes from Raphicerus campestris, assembly GCA_006410735.1. Classification (NCBI taxonomy): domain Eukaryota; kingdom Metazoa; phylum Chordata; class Mammalia; order Artiodactyla; family Bovidae; genus Raphicerus; species Raphicerus campestris. The sequence goes on along the minus strand of SJYW01030049.1, from coordinate 116,786 downwards.
CAGACTGTCCAAAGAATCCAGGTTCTAACTGATGAACTCACATTTATTCCTGTAACTGTCTTACAGTAGAGGGAAGTAGTAGTCCTATCTATTTTTATTACAGTAATTTGCTTAATAGTTTAGGCACTAAACTATTTACTATTTAGGCACACTAAACTACTAACTATTAATAATCAGAGTCATTTTCAATGAGTTCACAGTCTTTGTCTACATCTTACTAGTTGTATAAAACTGGGCAGGTTCTTAACTTAAGCCTCTATTTTCTCAGCAACAAAATAGGTACAGTACGATTGTGAGGATATACAAGATCTTCTGTGAAAAACATATAGTATAGTGCCTGGTACACAGTCAATACTCAATAGACACTTCCTCTTCTTTTTCTTTCTTAAGATGATGCTGTTAAAGTGCTGCATTCAATATGCCAGCAAATTTGGAAAACTCAGCAGGGGCCACAGGACTGGAAAACCTCAGCTTTCATTCCAGTCCCTAAGAAGGGCAATGTCAAAGAATGTTCAAACTACCATACAATTGCACTCATTTCACATGCTAGCAAATTAATGCTCGAAATCCTTCACACTAGGCTTCAACAGTATGTGGACCAAGAACTTCCAGATGTACAAGCTGGATCTAGAAAAGGCAGAGGAACCAGAGATCAAACTGACAACATCCACTAGATCATAGAAGAAGCTAGAGAATACCAGCGAAATATCTAGTTCTGCCTCACTGACTATGCTAAAGCCTTTGACTGTGTAGATCACAACAAACTGCGGAAAATTCTTAGAGATAACAATACCAGACCACCTGACCTGCCTCCTGAGAAACCTGTATGCAGGTCAAGAAGCAACAGTTAGAACCAGACATGGCACAATGGACTAGCTCAAAATTGGGAAAGGAGTATGTCAAGGCTATATATTGTCACCCTGCTTATTTAACTTAAATGCAGAGTACATCGTGTGAAATGCCAGGCTGGATGAAGTACAAGTTGGAATCAAGATTTCTGGGAGAAATATCAATAACCTCAGATACACAGATGATACCACCCTTATGGCAGAAAGTGAAGAGGAATTAAAGAGCCTCTTAATGAAGGTAAAAGAAGAGAGTGAAAAAGCTGGCTTAAAACTCAATGTTCAAAAAGCTAATAAGATCATGGTATATGGTCTCACCGCTTCCCAGTAAATAGATGCGGAAACAATGGAAACAGTGACAGACTTTATTTTCCTGGGCTCCAAAATCAGTCTGGATGGTGACTGCAGCCATGAAATTAAAAGACACTTTCTCCTTGGAAGAAAAGCTATGATAAAACTAGACAGTGTATTAAAAAGGAGAGATACCACTTTGCCTACAAAGGTCCATATAGTCAAAGCTATGGTTTTTCCAGTAGTCATGTATGGATGTAGAGCTGGACAATAAAAAAGGCTGAGCACCAAAAAAATTGATGCCTTTGAACTGTGGTGTAGGAGAAGTCCCTTGGACAGCAAGGAGATCAAGCCAGTCAATCCTAAAGGAAATCAACACAGAATATTCATTGGGAGGACTGATGCTTAAGCTGAAGCTCCAATTCTTCAGCCATGTGAAGTGAAAAGCCACCTCATTGGAAAAGACCTAGATGCTGGAAAGACTGAAGGCAGGAGGAGAGGGAGATGATAGAGGATGAGTTGTTTGGATGCCATTACTGACTCAATGGACATGAGTTTGAGCAAACTCCGGGAGACAGTGAAGGACAGGGAAGCCTGGTGTGCTGCAGTCCATGGGGTCACAACGAATTGGACACAACTTAGTGACTGAAGAGCAACAACATGCACAGTGCTTCTTAAAGGTAGAAATATCTGAGTCTGAATGCTGACTGGGAGTATCTGATCAACATTTCTCAGTTTACTCATCTGTAAATATATAGCTAAATACAGAGTAAATGTAAATATAGAGCTAATTGGAGCAGTCTCCCATGCTTTATAGGAGTGTCACAACTAAATTAGATAATTTATGTCACATACTTAACACACTATCTGACACAGGCCATCTCCTGCCTGAAAATTAGCTATTATGAGTCCTTTATCATAAGCATATCCACTCAATAAGGCTGATGTGACACTTAAAAGCAATAATGTACATAAAGGACAAGGGAATCTTAACAAACACTAGTTCACTCTTCTTCCAGCTTGGTTAGCCAGGCTGCACGTATCACATGTTATAATTAACCAGTGGTCTCCTCTGTATACCAGCTTCAATATTTATTACCTCCAAGGTCATTAGGTGACTTGTTATCATCTATCATTTCATAAAGCAACTGAGGTGAATGGATCATATACTCTCTGCCAACTTGACAGGGGAGACAGGTTCATCCACGTTGTCATACTTCTGTTAATCCCAGAGGGCCAACGACTTAACACATTTCTAGATACTTTCAGCAGATAACTCACAGGCTGCTTTTGCTTACTTTGTTTCTAGCATTCTCATTCTGAATCTGCCACATTAGCTTCTTGCTTTCAAATGCTTTCAATGCCAAGGTATCAAGCTCATCATCAAAAAGGACACCTTATGTGTGAGTTCAGCACGCAGCGCTGCAACTGGCACATTCCACAAAAGGATTTTTTACCTGCANCTTAACACATTTCTAGATACTTTCAGCAGATAACTCACAGGCTGCTTTTGCTTACTTTGTTTCTAGCATTCTCATTCGGAATCTGCCACATTAGCTTCTTGCTTTCAAATGCTTTCAATGGCAAGGTATCAAGCTCATCATCAAAAAGGACACCTTATGTGTGAGTTCGGCACGCAGCACTGCAACTGGCACATTCCACAAAAGGATTTTTTACCTGCATTCCTAGGTGGCAAGGAGATTTTTGCTGTGCTTCTTTCCTTCTCAAGCAAAATACTAACTAGCTAATAATTTCATTGTCATCTTTAAGCCTTTCACTAGTCATAGCAACAGCATATGTAAGGATCTGAATAAGCCACGATCTTAGGCTGCCTTGAAACAAAACCTGTCTGTATCATTACACCAAACTCCCTCTGGCTGTTTGGATGCTGGCAATGGAAATACAGCATTTTCTACCCAGGCTCTGTCTTCAACGTGACAAGGCAGGGCATTCAACGGTTATGAAACCTTGATATCTTACTTACTGTGGGGATGACGTGTTGAAACAGCTCTCTCATCCTCCAAGGCATTTTCACATTAAGCTCTGGTGACTGGGAAGTAATGAGATGGACCACTGAGTGGTCTGTCAGGCAAGCTGCGTGTCTGTCTGTGTCCTTCTGTCTCTCCCTCACCCTCTCTCTCTTCCCATCCTCCCCACAGTAGCACAGCTGACAACTTCAAACATTTATTATTATCGATCCCCTCGTCTCTTAACAATCAATAGTCGACATCCAAAGAACCAAATAACATTCAAGGTGCAGAACTGTATTTATTTTTCACATAATACTGTAGGGAAATTAGAGACGACTCATTATGTGAGTCAGTTTATCTCTAAGGAATGATTGCCCTTTCTAGACACATCCTAGGGTTTTAGCTAATGTGGCTCTAAAATAGACCTGGTGAAATGCTCTTACTACTTTTTGGTGACATTAATCTATTGTCTAATGATCTCCTTGGTAAAATATAATCTTATCTAGAATTTTAAAAATGGATACTTGTTAAACATGGTAAATTACTTGTCTTCTAATAAGGAGTAGCTAACATTTATTGAGGCTGTGCAATGCATGGGGCAAAGTCTTAAGTGTTTTACACAGATAATCCATTTTATTTGCATAATAACTCTATGGAGGTGAGTCCCATTGTTATTATTCATGCTTTATGCAGATGATGGCATTGACATTTTGACAGAATGGTGATTTGATTAAGGTACAGCTAATTAGTGGCAGAACTAGAATTAGGATTATTCTATCTGAATCAAGAGCTGAAAGTCTTCACCCTGCTTTACACACCTTTCTTGATGAGTGGAATGATTTCAAACAGTTTCTGTTTCAGTTTAGCTATAAATATTTCACTGGTGTCAACTCACCTAACATCCTTGTTATCAGGTTTCATTTTCAATGCTCAGAGCTGTAAGTAATGCTGATTGCTTTCTCCAAATGAAAAATAATAAAGGTTTATGATTTTTCAGAAAGGTCAAGCTCTGCTTTATGTTCCAAAACTGGATTTCAAAAATCAGAATAAAAGATGATCTCAAAATATTTTAAGGACCTATTAACCCATTTATAGTTACGGTCTAGGGGAAAAATGTTCATGGCTAACAATAACACAATTTAGCATTATATGATTTTTTCATATATTATGTTTGAGAAGAAAATAATACTAAAATATTCCTTCAAGAAATAAACTGTAGATTGTGAAATCTGGCCAAGTCACAGAGAAATTGCGGAGACTGTTCAGAGCCTCTTGTCCACCACTTCAACACCAAGCCCACTTCAGCAACCTCGCGACGGAGGTTCAGTGCTAGGAAAGACTTTCCTCTTTGGTTTGCCGGCTCTCCATTGTGAACGTGGGGTGGAATGACCACTGTTTCACATCCCTCCTTTTCCTCAAGTTTCCAAGATGTAAGGAACTAGAACACTGTACAAAACCTTGGAACTCAGTGAATTCCAGCCTTCACAGTCCACAGTCTTTAAACAGGCCCAGAAGTAGCCTCCTGGTATCTTTCGCCATACTATGCTTCCTGCTTCCTCTCTACCTGAGGCTGCACGGTACAGATAACCAGCAGAAGACTCATCATTTGTGTTGAAGGGTGACAAGAATATCCCCTCCTCTTAAGGTTAACCAGAAACTGTTTTATTGTAAGGAAAACAGATGCTGCTAATTCTTCAAAGATACCCTGTATGTTATGATCATTACAGCCTAATGATCTGGGTCAGGGTCCCAGCTCCACCAGTGGTAAGTTGTGTGACTTTTGGTTAAAATACAAAACCTTCCTGAGCCTGGTAATAAGGTGATGATCACACAACCAATCTAATTGATATATAAATGCAATCATTCATATTTATTTTTCTGGGCTCCAAAATCACTGCAGATGGTGACTACAGCCGTGAAATTAAAAGACGCTTACTCCTTGAAAGAAAAGTTATGACCAACCTAGACAGCATATTAAAAAGCAGAGACATTACTTTGTCAACAAAGGTCCATCTAGTCAAGGCTATGGTTTTTCCAGTGGTCATGTATGGATGTGAGAGTTGGACTATAAAGAAAGCTGAGTGCTGAAGAATTGATGCTTTTGAACAGTGGTGTTGGAGAAGACTCTTGAGAGTCCCTTGGACTGCAAGGAGATCCAACCAGTCCATCCTAAAGGAGATCAGTCCTGGGTATTCATTGGAAGGACTGATGCTGAAGCTGAAACTCCAATACTTTGGCCACCTGATGGGAAGCGCTGACTCACTGGAAAAGACCCTGGTGCTGGGAAAGACTGAGGGCAGGAGGAGAAGGGTATGACAGAGGGTAAGATGGTTGGATGGCATCACTGACTCAATGGACATGGGTTTGGGTGGACTCCGGGAGTTGGTGATGGACAGGGAGG
>SJYW01030049.1:29616-103980 GCA_006410735.1 Raphicerus campestris | reverse complement strand
TGAAGCTGAAACTCCAATACTTTGGCCACCTGATGGGAAGCGCTGACTCACTGGAAAAGACCCTGGTGCTGGGAAAGACTGAGGGCAGGAGGAGAAGGGTATGACAGAGGGTAAGATGGTTGGATGGCATCACTGACTCAATGGACATGGGTTTGGGTGGACTCCGGGAGTTGGTGATGGACAGGGAGGCCTGGCGTGCTGTGGTTCATAGGGTCACAAAGAATCGGACACGACTGAGCGACTAAACTGATTCATATTTAATACTCAATGATATGTCTAATACATAATAAACAGTATCTATTATTTTCATTATCCTTATTAGTTTTCAAATTGTGGCAGAAAATTCACTATTAGGTCTACAAGTCATTCTGCCCAAAACTCTCTGCCCATTAAACTGCCAACAAACATACTGTAGTCGATATACCAGCTGATGAATTCTCAAATGCATGAAAAAAATTCTAACTCATTCCCCACCCTCATCACACACACATCCCTCACCCACCTGGAGTACGAACTCCTGTGAAATATCTTACAATGTGTATTTTGGCTGTGGTTCACCACAAACTTCTTAAGGCTCTTCACTGGGGAATGTCTCTGATAATGTGATAAAGAAAATTCCAAACAGTATGGAAGTTCCTCAAAAAACTAAAAATAGAGTTGCCATATGATCCAGTAATCCCATTCATGGGCATATAACAGAGAAAACTCTAATTCAAAAAGATACATGCACCCCTGTGTTCATAGCAGCAGTATTCACAATAGCAATACATGGAAACAACTTAAATGCCCATCATCAGATGAATGGATAAAGAAGACTAGGAACATATGTGCAATGGAATATTACTTGGTCATGAAAAAGAATAAAATAATGTCATATGCAGCAATATGAATGGACCTAGAGATTATCATACTAAGTGAAGTCAGAAAGAGAAAGACAAACACCATAAGATATCACTTTTACATGAAAGCTAAAATATGACACAAAGGAACTTATTTACAAAACAGACTCACAGATAGAACAGATATTTGTGGTTGTCAAGGAGAAAGGGGTAGGGTAGGAATAGGCTAGGAGTCTGGGATTAACAGATGTGAGCTATCATATAGAGAATACTTTTAAAAAATAAGGTCCTACTGTATATAGCACAGGGAACTATATTCAATATCCTGTGATAAACAATGGAAAAGAACATGAAAAAGATGTATAGCTGAATCATTTTGTAGTACAGCAGAAATTAACACAGCATTGTAAATCCACTATATTTCAAAAAATAAAATTTTAAAACCATAAAAAAGAAAGTCCCCTCTATGGCCATATGACAGCAAGCACTGGCAGTCTCCTACACAAGAGTATTTTGTCAAGATTATTGTATTGGAAACCATGGCAAGAATTGTGTTTACTTTCTGATTTCCTTGGCTTAAGGTACTGAGCCAGAATGAGACGACTCTGTTCCAAATTCCAGCTAACTGGACTCCAGTCATAGCTGATTCTGTTTAGCTCCTGGAGGAATGTTATTTGCTTACTTTCCTGAGATGAGTTCTTAGTAACTGCTGTTCTCTCTACTTCTGGACCTCTCAGGGTAGAAGGTGTCTTACAGGTTCTGCAGTTTGCTAAATGAGTGGCAGCCACGTATCTGTCATATGCAAAGCACAAACATTTACACAGTTCTGAGAACTGTTCCTTCTAGTGACAAGTCATTGCTCAAGGTCACAAAGCTAGCTGTAAACCCAGAGGTAGTCTGAGGACATATTGATCAGCCTTGTGCTCAGATCTTTACTGAATAATTGGTACAATACTCTCTTGGTGAGATCAGCTGACTTTTTGACAACTTGCAGCCACTGAACGTGTCTTCTACATAAAACACATTAAGAGTCTATGTTCCTCTGAAGCTCACAGGCTTCAGAATATAGCTCCTGCCCATGTATCCATCCATGCATCCATTCATCCATCAACAAATATGTATTGAAGTCTTGATGTTAGGTGCTATGACAACGAATGGCAGTATCAATAATAATGGTAGTGTCCTGGAGGAGTTTATCATTTAGAAGCAAAAATAATCCATATGACAAATATGTTAGACAGTCAGATGGCAGATGGGAGAAGAAAAGCGTGTGACCATGCAGCGCCACAGTGAAGCACTAGGACAGCATGTTCCAAAGAAATAAAATACGAGCCACATATGTGGTTTCAAATCTTCTAGTAAGTACACTAAAAAAAAACCCCAAAGAATATTATCTTTAATTTTATAATTTATATTTTATTTAACCAATGTATTAAAAATATAATTTTTACATGCAACCAAGTGGTCATGTATGGATGTGAGAGTTGGACTGTGAAGAAAGCTGAGTGCCGAAGAATTGATGCTTTTGAACTGTGGTGTTGGAGAAGACTCTTGAGAGTCCCTTGGACTGCAAGGAGATCCAACCAGTCCATTCTGAAGGAGATCAGCCCTGGGTGTTCTTTGGAAGGACTGATGCTAAAGCTGAAACTCTAATACTTTGGCCACCTCATGCGAAGAGTTGACTCACTGGAAAAGATGCTGATGCTGGGAGGGATTAGGGGCAGGAGGAGAAGGGGACGACAGAGGATGAGACGGCTGGATGGCATCACTGACTCAACGGACATGTGTTTGGGTGAACTCCGGGAGTTGGTGATGGACAGGGAGGCCTGGCATGCTGCAATTCATGGGGTCGCAAAGAGTCGGACACGACTGAGTGACTGAACGGAACTTAATGTTAAAATGTTATTAATATTATATACTGAACTAAGTCTTTGAAGTCTTATGTGTACTTGACACTTAGAAAGTGAAAGTCGCTCAATCGTGTCTGATTATTTGCAAGTCCATGGAATTCTCCAGGCCAGCATATTGGAGTGTGTAGCCTTTCCCTTCTCCAGGGGATCTTCCCAACCCAGGTATCAAACCCCAGTCGCCCACCATTGCAGGGGGATTCTTTACTAGCTGGCCACAAGGGCAGCCCTTGACACTTAGAGCACATCTCAAATGAAATTACTACATTTCAAGTACACAGTAGCCACATGGGTGATGACCTTTTTGGATAGCATACCTCTAGGAAATTCAAAAACAGGGAACAACTGCCTCCAGAATAGAGGAATCACAGATGTTGACTCTTGAGTAATCTGGGTATTTGAACTGAGTTCTGGGCTAAGTTTGCTCCCTAGTTCCAACCTGCAGTAAAAGAATGTCTTTCTCAGTATTTCATGAGCCCTTGATGGTTCTATGTTTGTATTCCTAAAAGTGAGCCTAGCATATATCCATTCTGGTGTTAAAGTCTTTACCTGCTGAATAAAATGCATGAAAGAAAAATAAAAACAGCTGTCTCCCACTTGCCAGAGCCTGTATTGGTATTTTGCATTAATTCTCTCTAACACAATGAATTTGCAAGGAGCCACACATATCTCCATTTTATAGGAGAGGAAGCTAAAGCACAGAGTAGTTAGGAAGAAGGGAGGGAGAGAGGAATGGCCAGATGAACAGGAGGGAGAAGATACAGGCAGAAAGATGGGGGCAGATTACAGCTTAAAGTGAGGGTGGGAACAGGACCCAAGATATGCAAAGCATCTGCCCTTTACCCCATCCCTATAGTTTGCGTGTGTGTTTGTGCATGTGTTATATTAACACGTTTATGGCTAACATACACTAGCTTATTTAACAAATCTTTACATACTATGGGCCACCACTGTCTCTCCTGATAAGATTTCCTTGAAATAATCAACAAAAACAAATTCCTAGCTTCCAAGGGCAAAGGGCATTTTGGGGATTGAGAATTAAAGAAATCCTGGTCAGAAGAGGCAAAAGAGGTTAACTCAATCTTCCTCAGTCTGCCCTCTTATCACCTCTTTAAAGGGGATCTCCATCCTCCCAAGAGAAGAAGGGAGTGACAGAGGATGAGACGGTTGGATGGCATCACTGACTCAATGGACATGAGTTTGAGCAAACTCAGGGAAATAGTGAAGGACAGGGAAGCCTGGCATGCTGCAGTCCATGGCGTTGCAAATGGTCAGACATGACTTAGCAACTGAACAACATCCTCCCTGTAAAAGGACCATGTCCCCAGCCTCTCTTCCACTCCTTGATGGCTGAGTACCAGAAGACTGTTCCACACAGAGACCTCCAGTCTCCCTTCGTATAACTTCTAATTAGTTAGGAGCTAGCTCTCCTGCTCTACACAAAACTCTTCTTCAGTCAGATTATCACTTGCCTCATATTTTTGATGCTGGTAGGGGTGGCAACCATTATTTATGTAGCGCTTGAATTAAAAGAAGCACAGATTCAGATTGAGTCCTAAAACCAGATGCACTTTCTTAAAAGTTAAAAACCATGTGTTTGTATCAGCTGGGAGGTAAGTGTAAGAATTAGAACTTGCCCCTATAATACTTAATATCAGGGCTTCCCGGGTGGTCCAGTGTCTAGGACTCTGTGCTCCCAATGCAGAGGGCCTGGGTTCAATCCCTGGTCAGGGAACTGGACCCCATATGCTGCAACTGAAGTTGCGGCTGTGTGCCACAAGTGAGACCTAGTGCAACCAAATAAATATTTAAATGAGAGTAAATTGAAAAATAACTTAATATCAAGCAAATCAAAACTACAGTGAGGTATCACACCTCCTATCAGTTAGAATAGCCATCTTCAAAAAAATCTACAAACAGTAAGTGCTAGAGAGAGTATGGAGAAAAGGGAATCTTCCTATACTGTTAGGAATTGAAAGTTGGTACAACCATTATGAAGAACAGTATGGAGATTTCTTACAAAACTAAATATATAACTACCAATTGATCCAACAATCTCAGTCTTGGGCATATATCTACAGAAAACCATAATTCAAAAAGATACATGCATCCCAATGTTCACTGTAGCACTATTTACAATAGCCAAGACTTGGAAGGCATTTAAATGTCCATCAACAGAGGCGTAGATAGAGAATATGTGGTACATATACACAATGGAATATTACTCAGGCATAAAAAAGAAAGAAAGAATGCCATTTACAGCAATATGGATGGACACAGAGACTGGCATACTGGGTAATGTTGCTGCTGCTAAGTCACTTCAGTCGTGTCTGACTCTGTGCGATCCCATAGACGGCAGCCCACCAGCCTCCCCCGTCCCTGAGATTCTAAGGCAAGAACACTGGAGTGGGTTGCCATTTCCTTCTCCAATGCATGAAAGTGAAAATTGTAAGTGAAGTCACTCGGTCGTGTCTGACTCTTAGTGACCCCATGGACTGCAGCCAACCAAGCTCCTCCATCCATGGCATTTTCCAGGCAAGAGTACTGGAGTGGGGTGTCATTGCCTTCTCCGACTGGGTGAAGTTAGTCAGACAGAAAAAGACAAATGCCATATGATATTGCTTATATGTGGAATCTAAACAAATGAACTGATTTACAAAACAGAAATAGACTTACAGATGTAGAAAACAAGCATGTTTATCATGGGAGAAGCAGAGGAGGGACAGATTGGAATAGATAACTAATACTGGCTTCCCAGGTGGCACTGGCAATAAAGAATCCGCCTGCCACTGCAGGAGATATAAGACGTGTGGGTTCGATCCCTGGGTTGGGAAGATCCCCTGGAGGAAGAAATGGCAACCCACTCCAGTATTCTTGCCTGGGAAATCCCATGAACAGAGGAGCCTGGTGGGCATACAGTCTATGCGGTCACAAAGAGCTGGAAACAACTGAGCAACACTTTCACACACACACATAAAGCATTCGCTTTGCTGTACACTTGAAACTAACACAACACTGTAAATCAATTATACCCCAATAAAATTTAAAAAAAAACTTACTATCTCCCTTAAAAAAAAACAAAACTATAGCTTAGGAAAAGACCTTTAAATCTGCTGACCACATGGAGTAGTCATCAGTGACTTGGAGAGCCGGAATTCTGTTAAAAATGAAATTGCAAAGCAGAACAATAAAACAAGATACAGTTCTAACTTGCTGCTTTGGGGGCTGTGTCTGGATGGTGACTAGCCCACCCTACCCTGGGGGTAGAGAGGAGGAGACAGAGACTAAAATGCAAGGAGTGTTACCATTATGGCAACTTTATTTTTTCCAAATGTTTATTTTTGTTCCCTTAGGGTATCAGGAAGAGTTTGTTCTAACAGTTCTCAGTTCCTGGCTGAGTTGTTGCCAGGAAGTCAAGTTTATCTTTAGCATCATCTCTGGGCAAACAGCACAGAGGAAAATGATATTTGGGGCCAAATGTTGAAAACTCAAGTTTTATGTAGCTTGAGCAGAAAAAGCTAAGAGCAAAAATGAAAAGCTAATATTGTTGGTTCTGTGTTTTCTCTACAAGAAATCTTCCTTAGAGGAGAAACAGTAGTGGAAAGAGGATGGGCTTTAAGGACCAATAGCTTTGGGTTCAAATTCAGGCTCGGTCCACTGCTGCCCCATCAAGGACTTTTGAATAAATTTAATTCAACAAACATTTAGCTGAAAGATTCCTCTGTATCAGATACTTGGCTCTCACAGAACTTAAAGTCCAAGTAAATTAGTTACCTCTCTGAAACTCTTTTTATTACTAATAGAAGAAAACACATGCCTCTTCGTAGGGTTCTTTTGACAATTACATGAGATAACATATGTAACATTACATAGACCAGTGCTTGGTAAAGTGACAAATGTTAGTTTGTTTTCTCTGTCTTTAGAATAATCAAAGTAATCTCATTCAGTCAACTGGAGGTTTAAAAGTACTGTTCTAGAATTTAACTAAAAATAAAATTAACAGAGTTTCATAAAACCTAGGCAGTCCGCAAATACCACATGTTTTTTGGCAGATCCACGACAGCCAGGGTTCAAAGATCAGTCTCAGATTCTATCACTTCCAATAGTACTACTTTGACTACAACTTGGTTTTATGCAATAGCACTGGAACCTATATATTACCATATGTAAAATAGATAGCCAGTGGGAGTCCTCTGTGTGACACAGGAAACCCAAAGCCAGTGTTCTGTGACAACCTAGAGGGATGGGATAGGGAAAAGGACAAACGTATACCTATGGCTGACTCATGTTGATGTATGGGAGAAAGCATCACAATACTGTAATTTTCCTCTAATTAAAAATAAAAAACAAATTGCCTTTTCAGTCACCAGTATGATATATGTAGCATAAAAATCAGAGCTCTAAATGATGCTGAAATATTAGCACTGCTCATTCAAAATTACTCATTGATTGTCTATAACATGTGAGACACTGTGATGAAATTAAAGTCATAAAAGAACCAGATGTGTCCCTGACCTGATGCATCTAGAGGGAAATATATAAAGTCTACCCTCAAGGAGGCTACAACCAGAAATAGAAACAAGGCAGACATGCATTAAATAATAGTGGCCAATATGCTGTTTTATAAGCATTATGAATCAGAATCCCTGATACTGGGGTTCAGAAGAGATAACACAGTCAAGGAGACTCTGGGGGAAATATAGAATTTGAGCTGAGATTTTTAAAGATGAGAGGATTTTTTTCAAGGTCTTCTATTCTCCCTATAACATAAAAATTAAATGCATCGAAACTCAAAGCAGAAGTTAGAGGCAGTAACACTTTCTCTATCAGATTGTGTGTAGTCCTCTCTCTGCTCTTTAATTATTCACTAGTACCAATTCTACTTGGGGTCCATCTCATCCAAAAGGCAGCATTAACTATGCCTGGGTAAAAGACATGCGGTTAAAGTATCATTGCAACATTTTTAAAAGAGCTGTTCTTTCCAACTGACTCTGCTTCCTTTTCCCTCCCAAAAGGAAAAGAAAAACCCAGGTTAAATGCACTGTTTGCATTTCCCAATTGTCCTACAACCAAGTACTGACCATTAGGAAGTCTGGCTCCTAGACTCTCAATTGGCAAATTCAGTTAAAATAAATTTTGAATGCAGACTTTTTTGTCCTGATGCTTAAAAATTATCCAGGTGTCAGCTATGAATAACGACCAAGCTGGGTCTTGATTCCATTATTTTTATTAGCTATTCAATGACACTTGGTAGTGTACTGAACATTATTCTTGGCGAAGTACATAAATCTAGTTATTTTGGGGCTTGCAATCAAACTACTTTATCATAAGAGAGATTGTGAAACTGTCCCCCTGCCCTCAGCAGTACTGGAGTACAAACGCTTAGGTTTTAAGTAGCCCTAAGGGAAATGTGGTCCCATGGAGCTCAGATTCTACTCTATCCATTCCTTAAAGCGGTGGGGCAGGGGGAGGGCAGGGGGCTTTGTAATGGACTATAAGACCAGAAAAGTCATTGATGTTCTCTCACAAGAGAGAAAAAAGGTACAAATTAGAAGAAGATGTGTATAAGAGACAGCACTTGGTAGTGTACTGAACATTATTCTTGGCGAAGTACATAAATCTAGTTATTTTGGGGCTTGCAATCAAACTACTTTATCATAAGAGAGATTGTGAAACTGTCCCCCTGCCCTCAGCAGTACTGGAGTACAAACGCTTAGGTTTTAAGTAGCCCTAAGGGAAATGTGGTCCCATGGAGCTCAGATTCTACTCTATCCATTCCTTAAAGCGGTGGGGCAGGGGGAGGGCAGGGGGCTTTGTAATGGACTATAAGACCAGAAAAGTCATTGATGTTCTCTCACAAGAGAGAAAAAAGGTACAAATTAGAAGATATAATCTCATTGTCCTTTTTGGCCACAGCTAACCACGTGCTTCTTACTTTCTCAAAGCCTCTGCATTCTTCTCTGATTTGGAAGTGGTTCTGCTCACTTCATCTATTTTATAGAATTATCATGACTGTGAGATAACAATTTCAAAAGTATATTAAAATATTCCAAAATGTCCAGCAAATAAAACTCTGTCTTCTTCTCTGGTCTCCTTGGATCTTTGTTCCTCCTTCCCACACACTAACAAACTGTTGGCAGGATCTTTTCTTGTTGGACTTCAGATTCTTTAAACTCTACTTCCAGAGTCCCTATCATGATATCTCACTTGTAGAACTGAAATAGCTTCCCAAATGATCTACCTCCAACCTATCTTTTTTCCAACAATACCCAGAGTGAGCCTAAGAGTACATATTTTATGCTGATCCAAGGATGAGTGAGTGAGTGAAGTCGCTCAGTCGTGTCCGACTCTTTGCAACCCCGTGGACTGTAGCCCACTAGGCTCCTCCATCCATGGGATTCTCCAGGCAAGAGTACTGGAGTGGGTTGCCATTGTCTTCTCCAGGGGATCTTCCTAACCCAGGGATCGAACCCAGGTCTCCCACATTGCAGGCAGATGCTTTAGCCTCTGAGCCACCAGGGAAGCTCAAGGATAAATGGGTCCTAAATCCTTAACCTAGCCTTCAGTTCCTGACATAATGCTAGCTGCACTTTACCTCTCCTCTTTCTCACTCCTCAAGAGTCCACACTCCAGCCATTTTCAACCCTGTAAAGTTCTCTAAAGGTGCCATGCTTCCTTTGGCTTTTGGACTTTTGTTCTTTCTGTTGTAGCCTATATCCATCACCTCCCTTGTGTCAGTTCAACTCCTATCCTGTTTTCAGTTTAGAGTCAAGGAAAACCACTGTGTCTGGTGTGTAGGATTCCAGGCAAGGGCATTCTCCTGGCCACCAGCAACTTTTCCTTCCCACCCCCACCCTCACCATCACCACCCTCATCACCGCCACCACCACTAGAGGGCTTATGACATGGCAGGCATGTGAGAGGCGCTCTCCATGATCACTCTACTGAGTCTCCACCATAAATCCTTGAGTTGACAGCAGCCATAGAAGCCTATATTTATCTAGTACAGTATGCCAAAACTGGTTCTAAGTACTTCACAGGTATTATCCCAGACCTCAGGACAATTCTCTGAGGTAGGTACTATTNGACATGGCAGGCATGTGAGAAGCGCTCTCCATGATCACTCTACTGAGTCTCCACCATAAATCCTTGAGTTGACAGCAGCCATAGAAGCCTATATTTATCTAGTACAGTATGCCAAAACTGGTTCTAAGTACTTCACAGGTATTATCCCAGACCTCAGGACAATTCTCTGAGGTAGGTACTATTATTCTCCTCCCAACTGATAAGGAACTAAAGTCCATACAGATTTAGCAAATCATCTAGCTCTACAGCTGGGAGTTTGAGCTCCTGTAGTTTGACTTTGAAGTTTATCATTGATTCATAGAAGGTTTTATCATCATTTTATCTATTTATTTAAAATTTCTTACATGCTACAAATGTTGTAGTGGAGCTCTTTCTTTATTTGGCTAAGCAGCACAGAATGTGGGCTCTTAGTTCCCTGACCAGGGATTGAACCCACACTTCCAGCTGTGGACGTGTAGAGTCTTAATCACTGGCCCACCAGGAAAGTCCCCACATCACTATTTTAGAGATAACGCAATGAGATCAGACAGTCGAGTAAACTGCCTAAAGTGGTCAAGTCAGGATTTGAAGGACCAGTGAGATGCCCTGCTGTTTCTCCCCATCCCTCTATATGTCCTCCTTCATCATACCGTGTTACGACTGCCCACCAGCTTACTGGATTCCCTCACTAAACTACAAGGTCCTTTTTCTTTAACTTTTAAAAAGTTTTAGATTGACAGAAAAATTAAACAAATAGCACAGAGAATTCCCATATACCTCTTGCAGAATTTTCCCTATTATGAACATCTTATGTTAGTACAGGACATTTGTTACAATTAATACACCAGTATGGATATATTACTATTAACTCAAGTCCATAGCTTAATTTCTGTTTTCTCAGTTTTTACCTAATGCCCTTTTTCTGCTCTAGGATCCCTTCTAGGATACTGTTACATTTAGTTGTCATGCTTTCTTCGGCTCTTTTTGTGAGGTTCTCAGATTTTCCTTGCCTTTGGTGACCTTCACAGTTTTAAGGAATATGATCGGGGATACTGTATATCGCCCCTCTACTGGAATTTGTCTCATGTTTTTCTCCTGACAGAAGATCACAGAGGTTAAGTGCCATTTTCATCACATCCTATTAACATAGTTTATGACTGTTCCAGTGGACTTTGATCACTAGCTGAAGTAAAATCTGTCAGATTTCTCCTTTGTAAAGTTAGCTCCCTGTCCTCATTCTCCACCTTCCTAAACTTCACTCTGTAGAGAGAAGACTTAGAGAGAAGACTATGTGCGGTCCACACTTAAGAAATGGGGAATTATGCCCTTGAGTCTGAGTCATCTATATAATTTATTTGGCATTCTGCAGAGGAGATTTTTCTCTTCTCTTCCATTTGCTCATGTATTTAATTCTTTCTTTATATCTGTATAGATTCACGGACATTTATTTTATACTCTGCAATACAGTCCAATACCACTTTATTTTTTCTATAATTATTCCACTTGAGCCACTGGGAACTCCTCCAGTTGGCTCCTGTTGACACAGTCTCATCAATGTAGTTTTTTTTTTTTTTCTTTTTTCTTTTTTGAGCACTTCCTTCCATTTTGGCACTAAGAGACTCTGACATCTCGTCTATTTCCTTTTCCAGTCCCCAAGTCAGATATTTCTCCAAGGATTCCTGTTCCTTTTATTGAAGAATGGTTTCAGAAATCAAGATCTGGGTGCCAGTTGTGCCTCTTGCTACAGGGGTATCATTACTTTAAGGCTCTCCCCCTTGACACAGAAAGAAATATAGGCGGGTACGCAAATCCATATATGTTCACATAATTATAACTATTTCCTTATGCAATCATATTTATCTGTGTTCTCCTGTGCTTTGTTGTGTCCGACTCTTTGTGAACCCTTGGGCTGTAGCCCACTAGGCTCCTCTGTCCATGGGTTTCTCCAGGCAAGAATACTGGAGTGGGTTGCTATGCCCTTCTCCAGGGGATCTTCTCAATCCAGGGATCTAATCCACATCTCCCACATTGCAGGCAGATTGTTTACCATCTGAGCCAACAGGGAAGCCCAAGAATACTAGAGTGGGTAGCCTATCCCTTCTCCAGGGGAATTTCCCAACCCAGGAATCGAACCAGGGTCTCCTGCATTGCAGGCAGATTCTTTACCAGCTGAGTTACCCGGGAAGCCCCCGCATGTACCTATATAAAGTTTAATAGGAGTTCTTTCTGATGTCTCCAACTCTTAATTCATCACCACATGCATCATTCTAACCTTCTGCCCTTGCTTTTCTATAAATTCCATGACAACAATGGGCAATGACTACAAGCCTCTTAAAGGTAGTATTATTCTTTATTCACGGCTGTATCCCAAATAGAGTTGGCACCTATAACACACATATTGACTGACTGCTGAGTTGACCCAATAATTTCAATTCTGGAAGGGACTACAGAGGAATTTGCAAATGTCACCAAATATGGATTTCAAAGACTAAACTCACAACAGTTTATTAGGGCAACAGTACAAGAGGGTACACTAACAAAGGTCTGATTTAAGTGTGTTTATTCAACTCTGTGAAGGGAAAATGATAGTAATACATCTAAGCTACACAAAAAGGATTCAGACTTCCCTGAAAAGGATTCAAGTGGCATAAAATGGTTTGTTTCTCCACAGCAATTTACATATATTAAAAGAGATAATAGGCATAATCATTGTCAAAATAGAGCTTCCACCCTGTATAATGTCTTAATATATGCTCGAAGTTCCTGACAAACAGGCACAAAGCCCCAGTGGATTAGACCCTAAGTGGGGGATGACTCTAATAGCAACAGCATAAAACCAATCTCACATTTCTAGGAAGGAAAATAAGACCTGAGAACAGCCTTTGAAGGCGAAGGGGAAAGTACAAAGGAAAGACGCTCAAGTGATACATCAGCTGAATGGGAAACGGGGTGCTAATGTGACACTCTGCATCCATGATGCTAATTTATATCTGGGTGAGCGTGTGCACTGACACAGAGGAGACTGGAAGAGGTCTATATTCCACCTTGGAAGAGCTCATCTGCAATCTCTCGGAAGGGTACTTGCTTTATACTGGGGACTGCCTTACATGGGATACATTATGTAGATTCTGTGTCAGTTTCATATGACAAAATCACTTGTCTATTTCCAGATCGTTTCCATTCTGTCCCTTACAATGCAGCCAGAATGATCTCTTTGAAAAACAAATTTGGTCACAGCTCCCCATCTTCCCTACATTTTAACATTCTGCTTGACTCCTGGGATAAAAAACAATAAAGGCGTCATATGCCCTCAAGGTCCTGCAAGATCAGGCTTCCGTCCAATGCCCACCTTGCCACAGGGGTTCCCTTTTACTTCTCTGAATGCATGTTCTTTTTGCTGCTACTACTGCACATGTTAATACATCTTTGCCTCTGCTCTTCCACACAGCTCACTCCTACTAAGGCTTCGGGATCTAGCCCATTCATCTCTTCACCTAAGATGCCTACCTGTCCAGGTCGCTCTCATAGCACCACAAACTCTTCCTCTGCAGTGCTTGTCACAGTTGTACATTTATCTTTGTTAGTCCGTTGTTAATGTATTTCATCAGATGGCCTTGTTACTCCACATTCCTGGCACCTAACCCCATGCCAGGCATAGGGTTTTATGCCTCCCAAACATCTACTGAATACATTAAGGAAAAAAATGACCACACAATCCAACTATCTATTGCCAAGACTTTCCTGAACATTAAAGCTCCTCTTTAGATTCTGAAGGATATGTCATTTCACATCAGAAATGTGGTTGGTCACCCTTGTGATGAGTGTAAGAAATGTCACTGCTAGGCCAAAGATATAGGAAATTCCTTTTATCAAATACGTCATTAGTACCCTGAAATAGGTATTATGTGGAAGTGAACATAAAGGGGATGTGAAAAATAATCTTAGGCCAAAGAGGTCAGCTATGGCGTCCTAATGCTTTACTAGTACTAACTGTTAAGATCATTGTTATCAAGTAATTTTGCTTTATTTCACAAAATCACAAATGCTACTACTAACTTTCAACCTATCATTGTGCCTGGATTTTATTCAACAAATATTTACTGAGCATACTCATTGTATGAATCTAGATTCAGACTTCCCTGAAAAGGATTCAAGTGGCATAAAGTGGTTTTAGATTCTGGGATAAATGCTGAGGTAAAGACACAAGTTCTCACCTTTGAGGGGAGGAGAAGCCAACACAGATTGACAGTCCTTTCGGATGAGTAAATTGCAAGTGAGTGTGATTAGTTTTGATGAGCAAATAAGTCATGTGCTATGGCCCAATGCTCACATCAGCACTATTCACAACAGCCAGGACATGGAAACAACCTAAATGTCCATCAGCAGAGGAATGGATAAAAGAAGATGTGGTCCATATATACAATGGACTATTACTCAGCAACATAAAGGAGTGAAACTGGATCATTTGCAGAGATGTGGATGGACCCAGACAGTGTCATACTCAGTGAAGCAAGTCATGAACAGAAAAACAAATAACGTATATTAATGGATATATGTGGAATCTAGAAAATGGTATGCTGCTGCTGCTGCTGCTAAGTCGCTTCAGTCGTGTCTGACTCTGTGTGACCCCATAGACGGCAGCACACCAGGCTCCCCCTGGAATTCTCCAGGCAAGAACACTTGGAGTAGTTTGCCATTTCCTTCTCCAATGCACAAAAGTGAAAAGTGAAAGTGAAGTTGCTTAGTCATGTCCAACTCTTAGCGACCCCATGGACTGCAGCCTACCAGGCTCCTTTATCCATGGGATTTTCCAGGCAAGAGTACTGGAGTAGAGTGCCATTGCCTTCAATAATCCTTTTTGCAAAGCAGAAATAGAGACTTAGAGAACAAACGTATGGATACAAAGGGAAAAAGGGAGGTGGGATGAATTGGGACGTTGGAATTTACACATATACAGTATTGATACTATGTATAAAATCGAAAACTAATGAGAACATATTATATAGCACAGGGAACTCTACTGAAAGCACTGTGGTGACCTGAATAGGAAGAAAATACAAAAGGGAGGGGCTATATGTATATGCATGACTGATTGATTTTGCTGGATGGTAGAAACTAACACACATTGTAAAGCAGCTATACTGCAATAAGAATTAATTTAAAAAGAAGTCATGTGCTGTGGGGGTGCGGTCATCCCCACTGTCTCAGCATACTCTCAAGTGATCCAGTACCTCGCCAGGATAACCTGCATCATTATTGCTCTGTGGTTGCATTGCAAGTGGAACACAGCGTTTTCACTTGATTAAGGATGAAAGGATTTTACATCTTAATGTCATGGTCTCCCATAAGGATTTATATGTATTTACTTCCTTGGGTTAAATAAAAGACTAGGGAAGATAACAGGTCTATCTTTTCTAAGGAGTCATTCTAATCTCTCAAAATCTCTAGTGCCAATTTTGATGTACCCCCAAAAGATCAAAGTGCCTTGTTCTCAAAGATGCCTATCTCAACAGAACATCTGTTTCATACCAAGAGAGTTTTCATTGAGGGGTTTTGGTGATAAGCCCTGCAAGGAGTAGTTACTGTCACAGAAAATTTTAAAGATACCTACAGAGAGATTGTAAATTTTGCAAAGGTTGAGACAAGACTCTCTTGAAAATCACTACAAACCTTAAGGCTTAGGGCAGTGTTTGGAACATAACTGGCTCTCAATATTTATGCGTTACATGTTTGAACAAATAGTACTACTTTGAGAAAATCAGGTAGTAGAAGCTTGGCACCAGAGCAGAGGAAAAAGAGAAAAATTACTACTGCAGGGACTTGCTTAGCAAGAGGAAAAGTCACAAAGAGAGGGCACCAGAAGAGTACTCTCTTCATGTCATTTGACAAAGATGGTAGATCTAAGAGGGGCTGGAGCTGGGAGAATCTCAGCGACAGAGAGTGGCACCCCAAGGTCCCACAGCTCCAGACTATGCTCCTGTCTACCGTTTCCAACAGAGAATAACAATCAGCAGATTGATAAATTCTTCCATTTACACTCCTGAACAAATAAACTAATTGCATCTTTGTCTTTAACCTAACAAATCATAGCTTGATTACAGGTCATTAGTGACCATTAATACCTGAAACTGTTTGCATTTCACTAGTATATCTGAATTATAGCCTCACCTTTCACATTAGCTCAATCAAGCTTCCAAAAGGAATCCCACCCATCCCCCCTACTACTGGGGCCTCAAGCAGGACTTAAACTAACAATTAGCCTCTGGAATTCAACTATGATGCAGAAGAATTCATTCATTGTTTTAGTTCACTGCAGATCTCCCTAGTACCGTAGATTACAACCAGCCATTCCCTTTAGAGTGGAGACATGCTCTCTGTGCCCAAAGAGCTTACAACTGCCTCTCTCTGAACTTTCTCAATTATTCCCAATGATGGCTAATGCACTGGCCAGCAACATGGGCCTGCCTGTGTGTCACTAGTGCAGACAGTCCTAAGTTCACAACAACACAATGGCTGATTAGAGTGCAGATAAGACCGTCAGACACTGAAGTGACAGGAAGAGTCTATCTGGCAAAAAAGTAGAGGCAAGGTTGAGAATATATATATATTCTTATATGTATATGAGAATATGTGTGTGCATGTATATGTTTATGCACATATATTCTCATATATATATGTATATGGGTTTCCCTGGTGACTCAGCTGGTAAAGAATCTGTCTACAATGTGGGAGACCTGGGTTTGATCCCTGAGTTGTGAAGATCCCTTGAAGAAGGGAAAGGCTACCCTCCCCAGTATTCTAGTATTCTGGCCTGGAAAATTCCACGGATTGTGTAGTCCATGGGGTCCCAAAGAGTCAGACATGACCAAGTGACTTTAAATATGTATATATATGTATATACGTGTGTGTGTGTATGTATGTCAACCAGGTAGTCCAGATATATATATATATATATATATATATATACATATTTTTTTAGAATGCATTTGAGGCTCTGAATTATCCCTATGAGAAGCCAAGACCTTGAAAAGAACTGGAGAACTGCCAAGCCTCCATTTCACTTCGTGCCAAGCAGTCATAGAGGCACATGGAGTGATTAACAGAAATTAACGATCTCAGAAATGTTTGAGGACTTTCTAACACAACAATTGTCATCTGGGAGCAAATCCATGGTCCAGCTCATCTAATGTTCAGTTGCTTCAAAAAATATCCTCTAGGGAATGCCATTTTTGACTACTAATGTGCTGAATCCATGGAATTAAAAGGGGCTGCTAACAAGACAAGTAATGGAAGCCCACCTATGGTTAAAACCATTTTTACTGTTTATTCTAGGTTAGCTACCAAGCTCAGGACTCATACTAAGCTCAACATGTACAATGACAGCACAGAGTTCCATGCTGTTTAAAAATCTGAAATAAACTGCCCCACTCATTTCTATATCATTCGTGTGAAAAAGTTAGATTATGAACATAGTAATAGCAGAAAACGCAGACTCTAGAGCCAACTTCTGTTTTCAAATCCTGGCTTTTCCACTCACTAGCAGGATGACCTTAAGCAAGTCACATAGCCTTTCTAAACTTCACTTTTCTCACCTGTAAAACAGAGATAATAAGGATGCCTACCTTATCTAGAGATTATAAAACTCAAGTTGGTAACTAATGTATAGAAATTCTTTAGTATGCTTAAACTTGGCGCCTAATAAGTGCTCAGGAAATGTGAATGGCTATTGTTTACCTCCTTTTTCCTCCCCCTACCAATCAGGGCCACCATCTTTGTCAGAACCCTTATCCCTACCACCTTCCCCCCAACCCCCACCAGCACCCACAGGAAGATATGGAAACTAAATTTCCAAACTGAACTTTTTTTCTGAAGTCAACAAACTCAGTCAGGTAGGACTAACGCATTTATCTTCTGACCCATACCATCATCCCTACCTGGAGCACTTCATCCCTCTTCCCTTCACCTTCCTCCTCCTCATCCATCAGGTCCCAGTTTAGCCATCTCCTCCTTCATGAGCCCTCCTCCATCATCTCACAGTGCTTTGTCTTCCCCTCATCACAGGACTTCTCAGACTACATAATAACTGCCTGTTGGCCTGTCTGTGTCCCCCATGAGGACTTGAAGAGTCTGGGTATGTCTGCTATACTTCTGCATCCCCAGTACAAAGCACAACACACAGTAAATGCTCAGTAAGTGCTGAGTAAAGGAAAGGATAAATGGCAGACTCCCTTCATGCCAATCGGCTGCTACATCTTAAAGTCTTGTTTTCTCTTTGGAGCACAGTTTAGGCCATCAAAGATTGCAACTCATGACTTCAGGCCCTATCTGCTACTACATGATGTTAACCTGTCACTGAAACCTCAAGGCAATCTTAACCAAATTCTAACAGAGTCCATTCTGAAGAAAGTAGCTTAACTTGTGAAAACAATGCCTTGCATGGAACTTACATTATGTTAATACATACATACACATTCATTTCATACCTTATGCTTATTTACGAACCATAACCCATTAGCATTTTGAAAGGGCACAGTCTTCTTACTTTGAAAGTGCTTTTCAGCAACATGGGGACTTGATGAGATATGATGAAAAGCCAGTATTCATCCTTGCAATTTTCCCTCCAAACAAGCACTTAATCTTTTCACTCTGAACCATGGCTTTTTCACTTGCAGCCTTAGTGCTCTTGGAAATTTTGAGTCGAACATGATACAGACCCAAAAACATGACCAACAACCAAATACTTCAGTTCTTCCCTCCTCTCCCTCTCAGAGGAGGTAAAGAAGGCATGAAAGTTGGAAGCTTCGGGGAAATCTATTCAAAGTTCATCTAATCTTATCTCATTAAAGTACTATCACTGAGGAGAAACCAAATAAAACTCAGGCCTCCCTCCAATCAGTACTGTATTACAATGCACTGAAAACGTGATTTAGTTGGTAGGAATGATAAAAACGTACACTGAAATTACAATGAAATATGCGAATACTGGAGTGGGTTGCCATGTCCTTCTCCAGGGGATCTTCCCAACCCAGGGATCAAACCCGGGTTTCCTGCATTGCAGGCAGACGCTTTATCCTCTGAGCCACCAGGGAACCCATACTGAAATATACCTGTTATTAAAATAAGTCAGACAGAAAAGTGTAAATTTTTCTAGAGTAATGAAAGAGCTGAACTCTACCTCACATCACAAATACTCACAAGGTATTATGTAAAAGCAAACCCTGCTCTCTTATTAAGAAAACACATAAAGGAATTTAACTTGTATGGAGTTTATATCAGTGTATAAAGCTAAGGTTGTTTAATTTCCTTGGGACACCAATGCCTGATACATCCTTATTTATAGACTGATGGAGAATATGCATAAACATACATACATACACATAAATATATAATTTGCTTTCTTCTCCTGCTAAGTCACTGACCACCTTTTCTGTTTCATTACCCTAGAAAAAATATTTANTTTCTTAGACTTATAGGAAAAATTCTGATCGGAAATTTTCCATCTCAAATTGTGCTGAGGAAGCTTAGGGACTGAGTAAGCATGTTGGCAGCAGAAGCCCAGGATGATATTCAGATTCCTCTTGCATTTTTCACTACAGTGCACAGAGTTCTCCTAAGGGGAGACCTTAGTAGGCTTTTGATCTCTGACCCTGCAATGGGTCAGGGAACCTATAAAGAAATACACTTTGTACCCAAATGGAACTGTGCCCAAAACTTTCCTCTTACATCCTATGAAGTGACTAGAGGGTTCTAACTTCCAAAGCATAGTATGTTAGTTTCACCCAGGCTAATCTGACAGATCTGGAGTGGGATCAGATATTAATCATTGCAAGAGACATCAGTTGGAGGCACTAAACTGTCCCAGTATCTCCTGTTAGCTCACGTTCCCAGGGCAGTTCTCCCCTGTGTCATGTCTTTTTCTTTTAAACTAGCACCACTGACGAATTCCTAGAAGCTTGTCCCCATGCATTTGCACTGCCCCAGTCAATACTCTCACTCCACCCCACCTGTGCTGGCTTCAGAGCCAGCAGAGAAAAGAAATGAAAGGTAGATTTTAATATTACCATCTCAAATCATCACTGAAACGTGATGCTTCTAGAAACTGTTTTAATACTTTTAGTCTTCTGAGGAAGCAGCTGGATTGCCTCCTCACCACACCTTACCCATTCAACTCACCTACTAACAAATCTTTATCCATTCAACTGTCCATCTCTTCGTTCATCCAGCCATCCACCCAGCCAGCCAGTCAGCCAGCCATGTATCTTTTAAAGTCTATTTATTAGACACTTAGGTCACAAACTGTGTCTCATTTTTTAATACTTCATAAAATTGTAAATAAAAAGTGAAAGAACTTAGTATTCTACAACAATACCTCCAGATAGTTCAAAGGGAGAAAAATGCCACAAATATTCAAGTCAAAAAGAACTGAGACTTCAGACTGACTCCAACTATAATCCCCAAAGGCTGGTGAAATACAGAAAGCCAATACAGGGCTGACTCTAGAACAACATGTAGTTCGAAGTACCCAGGTCCACTTAAACATAGATATTTTTAAAATAGTAAAATACTTGAGTACCACACAGTGTGTGGCTGGCTGAATCTGGATGCAGACAAACCAGGAGTATGGAGGGATGACTATAAATTATATCTAATTAACCTCTGCACTGCTCAAGGGTGGTTAGAGGGGCCAAAATCACTCACCAAAAATGCAATCCCAGTGGTAATTTATACGATTTTTACTTTTCATTGCCATACAATCATTTTCCCAATTTGGGGATGTCTGGAAATCTTGAGCCAATAATAGAGTCTAGGTTTCTCAGATTTATTGGGGCTCAAATTACATTACTATTAACAAGAAAAAGTTAACATAGCTTTCAGAAATATCAGATTTGAACCTCACAAAAGGCTAGTTCATTAAACAGCCATACTGGTTGTCATGGTGGGTCAATCACTCTTGGAAACTACCTTCTCACCAATTTGAGGAAAATTAACATTTCTGGGTCACCAGGTTCCACATACTTATCTACAACCGATGCCCTGGAACCAAGAAAGTTATTTGATTTAATATAGGTGGGCAACTAAATCCCAGAGGACAAGCTACTCACCCATGTGTTTAATACACGGCTCAGCTGAGCACTGAGCTTGCTTTCCCACGAGGAAGGAAAAAAGCACCAGGGCTTTCGGGGAGGATAAGGGCAACAGGTTCAAATTAAAGCTCCACGATTCTGTCTTTAGGACTTCTCTTTCTCCTGANAGCCGATGCCCTGGAACCAAGAAAGTCATTTGATTTAATATAGGTGGGCAACTAAATCCCAGAGGACAAGCTACTCACCCATGTGTTTAATACATGGCTCAGCTGAGCACTGAGCTTGCTTTCCCACGAGGAAGGAAAAAAGCACCAGGGCTTTTGGGGAGGATAAGGGCAACAGGTTCAAATTAAAGCTCCACGATTCTGTCTTTAGGACTTCTCTTTCTCCTGATTTTCACCCAATATGTTCTCTAGGATGAACTTGAACACTTTGAAAATGTGTGACAAGGTAAAGCAGAGGAGAAACACAGACTAGAAAAGTGGGAAAGAGCCAAAGCAGTTACAAAGGTGCTCCTTGGTACGGTATTTTAAGAAAGCACTTGATTAATATGATCTAGATACTTGTTTGTACCATTTAACCCAGCAATCTTGACGTAGACATTTGTCCTAAGACACTAACCAGAGAGATGATTTAGACACATCCAATCATTTATCACACAAATATTACTTCAAAATACTGGAAATCATCTAAACGTCCAGCATTGGGTGATTGGCAAAATTATAGTTTAACTATGGGATGTTACAGAAGAATGCTCAAAGTATTATGTGTGGGACCAAAACAAAACAAAAACAGATATGATACTTTTTCATAAATTCCTTTATTCATCCATCCATCTCTCCCCTCTCTCTCTCTCTCTCACACACACACACACACACCGCCTGGAAGAAAATACATCAAAAATGTTTATATGATTACGTTTGGGGCTAGAGGTAAATTCTTTTCCTACACTTTTCTTTATAGTCCTAGTTTCCATCAGTGAGCACATATTTTGTTCTCTCACAGCCTCTGTTCTTTTCCTACATAGCATTTAACAAGATTTATATTCATGCTCTTATGTTTGTGTATAATGTGTATCTTGAACACAAGTTCTATGAGAACAGAGTCTGCATCAGGTCTTTGTTTTCTAATTACATACCTGGATTTTTTCTTTTTTTTTTTTTTGTTAGCATGGTGCCTTGTATATAATAAGCATGTTTCACGTGACCACTGAGTGAGCAGTTACAGGGACACTACTCAGAAGACATGTGGGACGTATGCAGGTTCTACCAGACATCAGACAGTTATAGTCTCCAGCTCATTTGCTCAGGAATATAGCATTTTCCTTGCCTGCTTTTGCCTCCTAAGAACACAGTCCACCCTCCATCAGGAATGCCTCCGCCACTGTTCTCCACCTGTCGGCATCCTACCAAGACCCCACCTTCCCCACTGAACCATTCCTGTTCAGGTGAGCATCTTGTAGCACTTACTGCAGTCCCTCACTTGGAAGATCAACATTTTTTAAAACTTTATTGGGTTCCAAACAGTTTTTTGAACAGGAGTCAGCAAACTCCAGTTCATGGGCCACTACCTGATTTTATAAATAGAATGCTAGAATGCAGCCATGCCCACATGCTAAAGTGACAGAGCTGAGTAGACTATGTGGTCAGGAAAGACTAAAATACTTACTATTTGGCCCTTTACAGGACAAGCTACTGACCCTCTTCTCAAGTATCTACATACTTGTGTAAAGTGGAGATAATCCCAGATTTGTATCCTATTAGGAAAATCCCATGGACAGAGGAGCCTGGTAGGCTACAGTCCATGGGGTCGTGAAGAGTCACACTGAGCGACTTCACTTTCACTTTTCACTTTCATGCATTGGAGAAGGAAATGGCAACCCACTCCAGTGTTCTCGCCTGGAAAATCCCAGGGACAGCGGAGTCTGGTGGGCTGCCGTCTGTGGGGTTGCACAGAGTCGGACCCGACTAAAGTGACTTAGCAGTAGCAGGTTATTCTTAAGGAAATATGGGATCCAAAGTACATGTCCAAGAGCTTTGTGGAAAAAAAATTATTAGAACTAAATTTGTTCTTAAGAGCATACATTTTGGGGTCAGACATATGTGCATTCAAAGTCCTGAGGCTGCTGATTAATGCTAGGCAGCTTATACAACTTCTCTAAGTTTCATCATATATTCCCTCATTTGCTTAATAAACATGTAATGAGTGCTATTTGCCAGATGTTGGACTAGGAGATGGATAATAGACAATGGTGAATAAGACCTAAAAGTCTCACTTAATTCAGCCTTAACTGAATTAACATTAATACAGTTGAGGACTGCTGTGAGGATTAAATGGTACACCCCCAACCTGACACCCATTATCCTATGTATACACACGAATGTAGTACACAACATATATACACATAATATAAGTCATCATATATAGTACAAACAGAGTTCTTAACTCAATTCCTAGTACACTGTGAGCATTCAGCATCTGATAGCTCTTCCTCCTTATCATAATTACACCAGAAGCTCTTTTAACAGATCTCTAAGATGACTCATCAGATGAAAAAATGCTTTCAATTCCCTCTGTAAAATGTGTCTCCAGCATTTTCTGCGTGCACAGCTAATTTACTGGCTCATCTCTGGTCCACTGGTTCACTTCCACTTCTGTCTGAGCTGCATGTCTACTGAAAGTCAGTTGTATTGGTTCCCACATCCCTTGATGTCAGTTGTACTGGTTATTTAACTGAATATCATGGACAGTGATGACTGTGTGACATGAAAACTAAGTTGAATGCTTTCAAACGACAATCAAAAATTGTCAATTAAATGTGGGAAAGATAAAATATGGGGCACATTCATGAAAACTTAGAAGGATCTGTACTTCAGATTGCTTCTCAGGGGTCTATACTCTCACTCAGTCTCAAGGAAACCAAACTCAGACGTGGTCTTTGTCATTTTGGGTGTGGTTTGTGCCAGAAGAATATGTGCCCCAGTCAACAGTCCCACCCATACTCAAAGATTAAGTGTTGATTCTTCAAGAAGCTTTTCATCAAAATTAGGCAATGCTGCTTAAAACAGGTGTATCAGGAACTATACATGATATTTAGTAATATCTATAAGGAAAAGAATCTGGAAAAGAATATATATTGGAGTCACTTGACAACTGAAACTAATACAACATTGTAAATCAGCTAAACTTCAAATAAATAAGTAAATATAATAGGTGTATCATTTTTATGATTCTCTGCCTTAACTTTTCCAATTTACCATCAACTACTGGTTCCAAATGCGTGGAGAGGGATTCTTTTGTATGCATTCTGCGCTCACGCATAAACAATAATATGTTAGGGACTTCCCTGGTGGCTCCAGTGGTAAAGAATCTACCTGCCAATGCAGGAGACACAGGTTCAATCCCTGATCTGGGAGGAACCCACATACCACAGAACAACTAAGCCCTCATATGCCACAACTACTGAGCCTGTGTTCTAGAGCCCGGGAGCTGTAACTACTGAGCCCTCCTGTTACAATGACTGAAGCCTGTGTGCCCTAAAGCCTGCGTGCTCCGCAACGAGAAGCCCACACACCATGAACTAGAGAGTATCCTCCACTCACCCAACAAGAGAAATCCTGAGCAGCAATTAAAATCCAGCACAACCAAAAACAGATAAATAAGTAAAATGTTTAAAAATATATCATGCTAACAGGGGGCATGTTGCCTCAGCCCGTGCCATATTTTACAGGTAAGAAAAGAATCAGAGGTGGGGGGTCTGTTCCAAGGCCTCAGAACTGGTGTTGCTGGAGGGGGTCTACAGCCAGGCAGGCTCTGATTCCACTGTCTCAAGAGAGGCAAATGTCGCACAGACTCGCCCAGTCTGGGTACTTATATGATTAAGTACCTTTGGAGAAGGACAGAGCGTCATCTGCTCAAATGGATGGAGAGGTGCTTGAGAGCAAGAATTTCTGTTTCACCACACCCCCATCACCACCACCATAGCAGCTGGCAAGAAATGCAATAAATAATTTTGAGGAATTTTCTTTCTTACTTTATAACAGTAGAAGAAACTGGGGCTTCCTGGTTTCTGAGAGAACCAAGTTTACTTGGGATTTACAACCTCCTCCATGGAGCAGACAATAGCAAGGGAGACAGTCTATTGTGCCTGTCAGATCATGTCACTGAGAGCTCAGCCTTACCAACTGGCACTTGCTCTTGCCTGTCGGCGCGGCAAGATGAGCAGTGCCCTGCTCACCAGATGGTTATTTGTTCCACCAGCCACCTTTGCTGCATCCCTGATTCACTCCAGCACAGGATGGTCTCCAGCATTCATGCAGCAAGGCAGCTCCTGCCAATAACTTTGCCAAATGGCTCCTCTCAAAGTCATGGGCCGCCCAGACAGGCTGGCTCCTCCATCTGCAGCAGCTTTTGGCAAAGAGATGCTTCTCATTCTGTCTCCACTCTTGGCTGCACCACAGCCTTCTTGCCAGGAGGATGGTCTGACCCATCAGTGCATACATTTTAAGCCTGTGTCTCCCAGGCTCACCCCAAGCACAATGTCATAACACACAAAACAGAGCCAGGTGATCACAGATACAGGCATAGGGCACCACGGAAACGTAGAGCCAGAAAAATCCACTGTTGCTCGCCTTCCCTCCCCCATCTTCAACCTCATTTTCATAGATTAGGAAATGGAAGCCAAGAGAATAAAAGTAACTAATTATGGCGGCAGGACTGAGAATAACATGCAGGTCTTCTCATGAGATTCCAAACTACTGCCTAACAATAAAGACTGCATTGCCTTATTTTTCCCTGTTCATTTTCAAATTCTTGATAAAAATTAGATCCTTTGTATCAGTGGTGATTCAAAGGAGAATTTCTTTAGAATAATAATTTTTTCCTATATTAATATCATGCCTTTTTTTCAAAACAGGTGTGCCCATGTACTACACTGACAGACCTGGAAGTGACTTCTGTTCTGCCACCCACTATTAGGTGACCTTGGACAAGGAATCTCACTCTGTTTCAACTTTTCACTTAAAGGGGTATAAGGACAGTATCAATGAGAAAGATACTTTAAATCTCAAGTGTATTTTGTGGCACAAAGCAGGTCCTCCATGACTGCTAGNACTGAGTGAGCAGTTACAGGGACACTACTCGGAAGACATGTGGGACGTATGCAGGTTCTACCAGACATCAGACAGTTATAGTCTCCAGCTCATTTGCTCAGGAATATAGCATTTTCCTTGCCTGCTTTTGCCTCCTAAGAACACAGTCCACCCTCCATCAGGAATGCCTCCGCCACTGTTCTCCACCTGTCGGCATCCCACCAAGACCCCACCTTCCCCACTGAACCATTCCTGTTCAGGTGAGCATCTTGTAGCACTTACTGCAGTCCCTCACGTGGAAGATCAACATTTTTTAAAACTTTATTGGGTTCCAAACAGTTTTTTGAACAGGAGTCAGCAAACTCCAGTTCATGGGCCACTACCTGATTTTATAAATAGAATGCTAGAATGCAGCCATGCCCACATGCTAAAGTGACAGAGCTGAGTAGACTATATGGTCAGGAAAGACTAAAATACTTACTATTTGGCCCTTTACAGGACAAGCTACTGACCCTCTTCTCAAGTATCTACATACTTGTGTAAAGTGGAGATAATCCCAGATTTGTATCCTATTAGGAAAATCCCATGGACAGAGGAGCCTGGTAGGCTACAGTCCATGGGGTCGTGAAGAGTCACACTGAGCGACTTCACTTTCACTTTTCACTTTTCACTTTCATGCATTGGAGAAGGAAATGGCAACCCACTCCAGTGTTCTCGCCTGGAAAATCCCAGGGACAGCGGAGTCTGGTGGGCTGCCGTCTGTGGGGTCGCACAGAGTCGGACACGACTGAAGTGACTTAGCAGTAGCAGGTTATTCTTAAGGAAATATGGGATCCAAAGTACATGTCCAAGAGCTTTGTGGAAAAAAAATTATTAGAACTAAATTTGTTCTTAAGAGCATACATTTTGGGGTCAGACATATGTGCATTCAAAGTCCTGAGGCTGCTGATTAATGCTAGGCAGCTTATACAACTTCTCTAAGTTTCATCATATATTCCCTCATTTGCTTAATAAACATGTAATGAGTGCTATTTGCCAGATGTTGGACTAGGAGATGGATAATAGACAGTGGTGAATAAGACCTAAAAGTCTCACTTAATTCAGCCTTAACTGAATTAACATTAATACAGTTGAGGACTGCTGTGAGGATTAAATGGTACACCCCCAACCTGACACCCATTATCCTATGTATACACACGAATGTAGTACACAACATATATACACATAATATAAGTCATCATATATAGTACAAACAGAGTTCTTAACTCAATTCCTAGTTCACTGTGAGCATTCAGCATCTGATAGCTCTTCCTCCTTATCATAATTACACCAGAAGCTCTTTTAACAGATCTCTAAGATGACTCATCAGATGAAAAAATGCTTTCAATTCCCTCTGTAAAATGTGTCTCCAGCATTTTCTGCGTGCACAGCTAATTTACTGGCTCATCTCTGGTCCACTGGTTCACTTCCACTTCTGTCTGAGCTGCATGTCTACTGAAAGTCAGTTGTATTGGTTCCCACATCCCTTGATGTCAGTTGTACTGGTTATTTAACTGAATATCATGGACAGTGATGACTGTGTGACATGAAAACTAAGTTGAATGCTTTCAAACGACAATCAAAAATTGTCAATTAAATGTGGGAAAGATAAAATATGGGGCACATTCATGAAAACTTAGAAGGATCTGTACTTCAGATTGCTTCTCAGGGGTCTATACTCTCACTCAGTCTCAAGGAAACCAAACTCAGACGTGGTCTTTGTCATTTTGGGTGTGGTTTGTGCCAGAAGAATATGTGCCCCAGTCAACAGTCCCACCCATACTCAAAGATTAAGTGTTGATTCTTCAAGAAGCTTTTCATCAAAATTAGGCAATGCTGCTTAAAACAGGTGTATCAGGAACTATACATGATATTTAGTAATATCTATAAGGAAAAGAATCTGGAAAAGAATATATATTGGAGTCACTTGACAACTGAAACTAATACAACATTGTAAATCAGCTAAACTTCAAATAAATAAGTAAATATAATAGCTGTATCATTTTTATGATTCTCTGCCTTAACTTTTCCAATTTACCATCAACTACTGGTTCCAAATGCGTGGAGAGGGATTCTTTTGTATGCATTCTGCGCTCACGCATAAACAATAATATGTTAGGGACTTCCCTGGTGGCTCCAGTGGTAAAGAATCTACCTGCCAATGCAGGAGACACAGGTTCAATCCCTGATCTGGGAGGAACCCACATACCACAGAACAACTAAGCCCTCATATGCCACAACTACTGAGCCTGTGTTCTAGAGCCCGGGAGCTGTAACTACTGAGCCCTCCTGTTACAATGACTGAAGCCTGTGTGCCCTAAAGCCTGCGTGCTCCGCAACGAGAAGCCCACACACCATGAACTAGAGAGTATCCTCCACTCACCCAACAAGAGAAATCCTGAGCAGCAATTAAAATCCAGCACAACCAAAAACAGATAAATAAGTAAAATGTTTAAAAATATATCATGCTAACAGGGGGCATGTTGCCTCAGCCCGTGCCATATTTTACAGGTAAGAAAAGAATCAGAGGTGGGGGGTCTGTTCCAAGGCCTCAGAACTGGTGTTGCTGGAGGGGGTCTACAGCCAGGCAGGCTCTGATTCCACTGTCTCAAGAGAGGCAAATGTCGCACAGACTCGCCCAGTCTGGGTACTTATATGATTAAGTACCTTTGGAGAAGGACAGAGCGTCATCTGCTCAAATGGATGGAGAGGTGCTTGAGAGCAAGAATTTCTGTTTCACCACACCCCCATCACCACCACCATAGCAGCTGGCAAGAAATGCAATAAATAATTTTGAGGAATTTTCTTTCTTACTTTATAACAGTAGAAGAAACTGGGGCTTCCTGGTTTCTGAGAGAACCAAGTTTACTTGGGATTTACAACCTCCTCCATGGAGCAGACAATAGCAAGGGAGACAGTCTATTGTGCCTGTCAGATCATGTCACTGAGAGCTCAGCCTTACCAACTGGCACTTGCTCTTGCCTGTCGGCGCGGCAAGATGAGCAGTGCCCTGCTCACCAGATGGTTATTTGTTCCACCAGCCACCTTTGCTGCATCCCTGATTCACTCCAGCACAGGATGGTCTCCAGCATTCATGCAGCAAGGCAGCTCCTGCCAATAACTTTGCCAAATGGCTCCTCTCAAAGTCATGGGCCGCCCAGACAGGCTGGCTCCTCCATCTGCAGCAGCTTTTGGCAAAGAGATGCTTCTCATTCTGTCTCCACTCTTGGCTGCACCACAGCCTTCTTGCCAGGAGGATGGTCTGACCCATCAGTGCATACATTTTAAGCCTGTGTCTCCCAGGCTCACCCCAAGCACAATGTCATAACACACAAAACAGAGCCAGGTGATCACAGATACAGGCATAGGGCACCACGGAAACGTAGAGCCAGAAAAATCCACTGTTGCTCGCCTTCCCTCCCCCATCTTCAACCTCATTTTCATAGATTAGGAAATGGAAGCCAAGAGAATAAAAGTAACTAATTATGGCGGCAGGACTGAGAATAACATGCAGGTCTTCTCATGAGATTCCAAACTACTGCCTAACAATAAAGACTGCATTGCCTTATTTTTCCTCTGTTCATTTTCAAATTCTTGATAAAAATTAGATCCTTTGTATCAGTGGTGATTCAAAGGAGAATTTCTTTAGAATAATAATTTTTTCCTATATTAATATCATGCCTTTTTTTCAAAACAGGTGTGCCCATGTACTACACTGACAGACCTGGAAGTGACTTCTGTTCTGCCACCCACTATTAGGTGACCTTGGACAAGGAATCTCACTCTGTTTCAACTTTTCACTTAAAGGGGTATAAGGACAGTATCAATGAGAAAGATACTTTAAATCTCAAGTGTATTTTGTGGCACAAAGCAGGTCCTCCATGACTGCTAGCCATCAACATTATCTTATATGAACACTCAAATCCACAGTGGTTTCAGAATACACATACTATGCACATATATATAGGAATGCCAGATATTTCTTATATTAAGAAGTTCAAGTTCATGAGGTTAAAGGACTTATCCAAGGTCATTTAGAGAATAAATGAAGGACCAGAGATTCCTTCTTGCTATTTTGCTAAGAAATGAGAACCAATATCTTGGCTTTGAAAGATGATAAAATCAGGAAGGAGAACGTCAACAAGAACATATATACACACACACATATATATATGAATAATCACTCCAGTATCTTCTGTAATATAAAAAACTGGAAGCAATTTTCCATCTGGCCACAAGGGAACTACTAAATAAACTATGGCATAGTCATACCATGGTGCACTAGGCAGCCAAAAAGAGCAAGGTAGATGTAGGTGTCCTGACACAGAAAGGTCTTTCAGATACATCACTGAATGGGAAAAGAACAAAGCGTAAATAAAACAAACAGTATGCATTCAGTTACATGAAAAAATAGTGTTTCCCTCAATGTGTATCTGCACCTGGATATTTAAATGAATGAAAATGTATATGAAGTTGGCTATGAGGAAGCTCAGCAACTATTGACAATGGTAACTCTGGACAAGGAAGTGGGTGGGTGCAGGGATGGATGGTGATTCATGCTTTGTTTTTATCTACTTCCACAAAGCTTGAATCTTTTCAAGTAAGAAGGCATTTCTGCATTATTCGCTTTATAAATAAAGACGTCAAGGCAGAAAGGAACATGAACGACAACAGTACAGCTGTCATGAACCAATGGTCCTCCTAACTTGGGTGTCGTTGGCCCCAACTTGACTTCTGCAAAGTTACATGAGCAAATGCTGTTCTCAAGTTTCTTGTTCAGCTCTTCTCCTCTTTGGTAAAATACTTCCTGGTGATATTTTGTACTTAGGGGTCCAGGTTTTTCCTTTCAGACCACCTGGGAGCACTCAGCATTTTGCAGCAATATCCCTCATTAGAACTGTTTACAGCTTTTCCATACTCAGTACCCTGTGCATCTGTTGAGGGTCACAGAGCTGAGTCCCCAGCATTAAGCAGAGGAGGTAACCTGCCATTCTGTGACTACTTCAGGTTCATGACTTAATGGATTCTCAGCAGTGAAATCAGCTATGCATGATGGAGGAGGCTGTCAGTAACCCAGTGTCAAGTACACCTTGAATACATGGCCTCATAGGTATGGTACTCTTCGGCACACTCCTTCTGGCAGACCTCATCCTTCTCATGTTAAAATCCTGCCTGCAGAGGGCCCTCCAGACCCTGGGACTCCATGCATCTTCTTGCCCCTTCATTTCTTCACAGTTGCTGAAATCAAGGCCTCTCTCCTCTATAGCATAGAAATGACAGTCTGACTTACCCCTGTACACGCCCATCCTTTTCCATTATCCACAATGATCCTTTCTCCAAAGAAACCATTAATACTAATTAGCTGTCCATGGATTTCACACATTCACATCCTATCATCACCACTCCTCGCTATTTCCATAGTGAACTTGGAGCATAAGAATTCAAGAGTTCCTGGATTATTTATGACAAAATTCCTCGTGGTCTTGTAAAAAGAATCTGTGCTTCCAGTGGGATGGTTATGTCAGGATTGGACTGTCAGGTCAGAGATGATTTTTAGCTTTATTCCAGAGTTCTATTGGCAAAGCAACAGAAGGAAATTGGATGGTAGAAATGAACTCTGGTGAAAGCAAATTCATCTTTTTAATGGGAGATGGGTAGAGAACCGCTGGCCAACAGGAGTCCTTCGACACCCCCACCATTCACTTCAATGCAAAAGGACATCAGCCATCATACAGCTATCTCTGGTCCACTCCTTTCACTCTAGGCAACTACATGAGTTGCCATCAGCTCTGGAGAAGAGATGCCTGGATGGTTCAGTGGAAACTTCACTGTAAGTGTCCTAGGTGGAGGGACATGGAGAGGGCTATAAAAAGCCAGGTAAATTTCATATTTTGATTGCTCAATTTCATATTTTCTTTCTTTTCTTATTATACACATGTGTG
Source organism: Raphicerus campestris (assembly GCA_006410735.1). NCBI lineage: Eukaryota > Metazoa > Chordata > Mammalia > Artiodactyla > Bovidae > Raphicerus > Raphicerus campestris. The sequence continues at coordinate 72,014 of SJYW01030049.1, read as the reverse complement.
AGTGTGCTCAGTTGTGTCCAACTCTTTGCGATGCCAAAGACTATAGCCTGCCAGGCTCCACAGTCCATGGGATCTTCTAGGCAAGAATAGTGGCTGCTGCTGCTGCTAAGTCACTTCAGTCGTGTCCAACTCTGTGCAGCCCCAGAAATGGCAGCTTACCAGGCTCCCCCGTCCCTGGGATTCTCCAGACAAGAACACTGGAGTGGGTTGCCATTTCCTTCTCCAATGCATGAGGGTGAAAAGTGAAAGTGAAGTCGCTCAGTCATGTCCGACTCTTTGCGACCCCATGGACGGCAGCCCACCAGGCTCCTCCATCCATGGGATTTTCCAGGCAAGAGTACTGGAGTGGGGTGCCATTTCCTTCTCCAGGGGATCTTCTTGACCCAGGGTTGAACCCACATCCCCTGCCTGCATTGGCAGGGTGATTCTTTATCATTGTGTCACCTGGGAAGCCCTTATTATAAATAGAGGAAAATAAACCTACAGGAGTAAGTTATCCAAGAATTCTGGCATCAGGTAGGGGAATTCAGCTCCCTCCCTGTGGGAGAAAGAGGAAGGCCCAGACACATGCACTACCTTACTGGGAAGAGATGGACCAGGTGAACTGAATGGCCACCATGGGAATGTCAGAGTGTTGAACACAGCCAGTATTTCCCCCCTAAATTCCAAACAAGAGACAGCAGGGATAGGCAAAGAACTCATGCCTAGATCCAGGCAGTCACTGATTCCAATCTGGTTCTGCCACTTACAAGTATGTGCCCTTATACATAAGTTTCTTTGCTTCTCCAAACCTTGCAATTTCTTATTATGAAAAATGCATCTAATGCAAGTATTCTCTCAGAGTTGCTGAAGGTGATGAAGTGAGTAAACACGTGAGAAACATCTACAAAAATGGACTGGAATACAGACAGAATTGAAGAAACCTTCGTTCTCTTCCCTCCCCTAAGCATCTAAACTGGACCCTTAGTTTCTTCATAAATGCAAATGCAAGAATTTAGGAGTGTCAGTCTATAGCTGTGCTCTTTTCATTGAGCATTACCAGTATTTTGACAGGACTGGCCTAATATTATTCACCCCAGGTTTATTGGTACGTTTCTGACCAGCCTCATAAAGGGCTGGGGATAGCCCCTGGAGACCTGAATGCTAATAATGAATACTTGCTAGTGATATTCAATGCACTCTGGTTATTTTGTTTAGTAGCGGAACATTTCCTATCCCCAGAAAGGTCATTTATAATACTGTAAGGCAGCTTCTTCCCACCTTCCATTTCAGATTTTTCTGAGAATAGCAGAGAACTCAAACATTCATCCATATGCATTGGAAATACTATTCTGATCTTGCATTTGCATAAAAATACCAAAGCAACTTAAGGAACTATTAATACAAGGCAGCTCTCCATCATGACACCACATCTTTTTACTTTTCTGATGCCTTTTCATTAGCTTCTTATGAAAAGTCATTTTCACGTTTCTTCCTAGTTTTATTCATTATAGCTTCCCTCTTTTCTTGAGGGTGTGTGGGATGGATAGGGAGAGAAGAGGAAGCAGGGGCCTTTATTTTCTTACTTTGATTCTTGTGCCCCTAAAAAGCTGTAACATTTCATAGATCACACAGATCTNAACAAGAGACAGCAGGGATAGGCAAAGAACTCTTGCCTAGATCCAGGCAGTCACTGATTCCAATCTGGTTCTGCCACTTACAAGTATGCACCCTTATACATAAGTTTCTTTGCTTCTCCAAACCTTGCAATTTCTTATTATGAAAAATGCATCTAATGCAAGTATTCTCTCAGAGTTGCTGAAGGTGATGAAGTGAGTAAACACGTGAGAAACATCTACAAAAATGGACTGGAATACAGACAGAACTGAAGAAACCTTCGTTCTCTTCCCTCCCCTAAGCATCTAAACTGGACCCTTAGTTTCTTCATAAATGCAAATGCAAGAATTTAGGAATGTCAGTCTATAGCTGTGCTCTTTTCATTGAGCATTACCAGTATTTTGACAGGACTGGCCTAATATTATTCACCCCAGGTTTATTGGTACATTTCTGACCAGCCTCATAAAGGGCTGGGGATAGCCCCTGGAGACCTGAATGCTAATAATGAATACTTGCTAGTGATATTCAATGCACTCTGGTTATTTTGTTTAGTAGCGGAACATTTCCTATCCCCAGAAAGGTCATTTATAATACTGTAAGGCAGCTTCTTCCCACCTTCCATTTCAGATTTTTCTGAGAATAGCAGAGAACTCAAACATTCATCCATATGCATTGGAAATACTATTCTGATCTTGCATTTGCATAAAAATACCAAAGCAACTTAAGGAACTATTAATACAAGGCAGCTCTCCATCATGACACCACATCTTTTTACTTTTCTGATGCCTTTTCATTAGCTTCTTATGAAAAGTCATTTTTACGTTTCTTCCTAGTTTTATTCATTATAGCTTCCCTCTTTTCTTGAGGGTGTGTGGGATGGATAGGGAGAGAAGAGGAAGCAGGGGCCTTTATTTTCTTACTTTGATTCTTGTGCCCCTAAAAAGCTGTAACATTTCATAGATCACACAGATCTCATGTTTGGAGACCCTCTGAACTCAACTCACCCAAGACTGGTCTCTTCTTATTCTATCACATTTCTGAGAAATGGCCATACAGGGTTATTTGAATAATTTAAATGTGTGGTTAATTATGCTTATACCAAGGTACTCTGTTCTAATTTCTTTATATGAAGCCAAGATAAGTTTTCCTTGAAATTTTTCACCCATAGGGCTCAATCTGCCCTGGAGGGCTCTTTTAGGCATCTCAACTGTTCACATACTTTTAAGTGCCTTTAATATACCCACGACACCCCACGACAATTCTTATTGGTTCTTCTGAGCTTCAGAACCAATATCCAAAGCTTACTTGACAGTCTTAATATGAGGCTAGATGACTCACACACCTCATCAATTTCCAAAGTCTTTTTTCCAGTTTCAGTGAACAGCCCCATCATGTATCTATCCTCATGGCAAGTCTTCCTTGACACCATCTCCATCATTTCTCCATCTCCACTTAGTCGATCACACCAAGTCAGCCTGATCCATTCTTCTCCTACAACGTATCTCAAATCTACAGAATTATCTCCATCGCTACTCATGCTACCATCCTACAGAACAGCTATGGTCTCCTAATTATCTCCCTGCTTTCACTCCAGTTCACTTCCTAGCAAGCTCTCTGGCCTCACCCTACATAGCAGTAAGCCTGAGCTCTGAAAAAACTAACCTGATCATATTTCCCCCCTGATCAAAATCCTTTAATGGTTTTCGATCCATCTTTGGATAAGGTCCAAACTCCTTATGGTCAACAAGGTTCAACGTGACCTAATCCCTAAATGTCTCTCCAGTTTCTTTTCTGTAACATTATGAACATTTCTGAACAGATATCAAAGTTGAAAAAAAAATTATAGTGGATATCCACTAACTACCTGGATTCTACCATTAATGTTTTATATTTGTTCTATCATCTGCTTGTCTATTTATCCATTTCTCTCCCCTAATACTAATCTTTGTTGGTTTGGTCCATTCCAAAGTAAACTACGGGCTTCAGTCTCATTTTCAGCCCTCTTCCTCTTGTTCCCTACACTAAGCCCTAGGCATTTTCTCATTTTTTGAATCTGTCAGACTATTTTATATCTCTGCACTTTGGACCTACTGTCCCTTTTACCTGAAATGTCTTCAGCTCCTTCCTGTTCATTCCTGACTTATCCCTTGGCTTTCAGCTTTAACTTTGTCTGAGGCAGTCCATGAGCCTCCATCTAAATTATATTTACCTTTCTCCTTTACAAATCATCTCAAGGCTTTTCCTGTGCTTTTCTTGTACTTTTCCTGACTATCACTTATCACAATTGGAAGCTACACAATTCTTTGGAAAATTGTTTGTTTAATGTCTACCTCTTCTACCAGATTTCAAACTCCAAGAGAACAGACACAACGTACTGGAGTATGCAGGATCACTTTTGCAGAAAGTCAATTAATAGTTGTTGAAGGAACTAAAGTCAGAAAGCATCAACAGTTACATAGTAATAATGATATATTAACATAATAACTATACATAGACTAAGTAAATTTGTTCTTCTTTTAAAAATATGTACCAAGTACTATGGATTTTTAAAGGCCTCTAAGGGAAGACAGAACTTGCTGCCAGAATATAACCAGCAAGTTATTTTNACGTACTGGAGTATGCAGGATCACTTCTGCAGAAAGTCAATTAATAGTTGTTGAAGGAACTAAAGTCAGAAAGCATCAACAGTTACATAGTAATAATGATATCATATTAACATAATAACTATACATAGACTAAGTAAATTTGTTCTTCTTTTAAAAATATGTACCAAGTAGTATGGATTTTTAAAGGCCTCTAAGGGAAGACAGAACTTGCTGCCAGAATATAACCAGCAAGTTATTTTTATAAAATATTATGGAAAAACCCGAATGAACTTTTCAGCCAACCCAATACATTAAGGCAAATTGCTAAGAGGTTATCCACGGCTACTGGATAAGCCAAGAAGAAACTGTGGTGGGTTTTAGGGATGTCTCTCCTATTTCCACCAGCCCCTCCCTCAAGATCACTCCAAATCAACAATAATGCAAGGAAAAACATTGTGCTTGCAATACAAATGCAATTTAAGTTAAAATAACAACAGCTATAATTACTGAAGGCATCTGTCAAGGTCTGGCTTTGTACTAGGCACTGTTTTGAGTGCTTTTCCTACACTGAAAGTGAACGTGGAAGCCTCTCAGTTGCACCCAACTCTTTGCGACTCCATGGACTATAAATTTTTTTTCCCTGTGGCGTAGGTTCTGCTGTTATTCCCATTTTATGGCTAAGGAAATTGAGAAAAGAATAAACAACAAATTATCTGACTTCCCCTTCTAATCAGATTGCCATTCCTGTGAACTCCTCCTATGTAGAATATTTATTCTGCCCCATGAGAATAGAAGTATTAATCTAGAAAACTCTGATTGCGCTATTGGAGAGGGAGTTTTAGTTGGATCTAACAAATCAGAAAGATAAAAGCCAACCCTACCAATGCTTTTCCTCATGGATAATCCTATATGGACATTTTCAAATGATCCCTGCAAAGAATTTCCCTCAGAAGGGAACACTTATTTACATACAGAGATAAACCACTGTGATCTTCCTCATAACAGGAGCTAATAGTTAAAGAAAAATGAAGCTGTGCAGAATTTTCTAATAGAAGAGCACATCAGACAGTCTAGAGTTGGAAGACAAATTTTACCCTGACTGTGTGACCTTGACTAATTAGTGTCATCTCTGGGCCTCAGTTGCTCAGTTTTCTTATTAAAAATGGAAACCACAAGATCCACTTAACCGAGTGTGGACATACTGAAATGCTACTTACAAAAATCTCAGTACATACAGTGCTTAGATAAGAGAGATGCTCAAAGATAGCAACTTTTAAAAAAGGGAGGTGAAGGTGGTAACTTCATACTCAGAACAAAAGTTATAATAAATGTTTTAAATAAATGCACATCATGCATTCTTTTCCCACAGAGAGAGAGAGAGAAAGAAGACAGAAAAGCTTGGGAAAAGTGTCCTTTAGTATTTGCATTGCTCTTAGCTGGATGAACTTGCCTGCAGCTACCACTTATAATGCAAATTGAGCTTGGAGTCCTTCACACTAACTACACAGCAAAAACCTTTCAGCTTTAAATAGAATACTGCAGTGTGGAATGATCCGAGCAAAGGGAAGAAAAATTCAGACATAAACGCAAAGGAAATTTTGCAGGAAAAAAGAAAGCTGACATATCTGGGCAAGATAGGAAAATGCAGAAATATCAAAGAAGACAAAAGGAAAAGCAAAGTTTGTAGAGGACCTAGAAACTAATTCCCCAGAAGGTGGGTTTCAGTTAAAAAAGGGGAAGAGAACTTAAGTGCAGAGGATTTTAACAAGGAATATTTTGATCTAGCGGTTTTCCTTCAAGGTGTGCTGGCACTTTTGAGGTATTCATTAGAAGAGGAAGGATGCTCTTCTGATGAATAAAATGCAATTGGGAATTGCACGTAAAAAGACAACTTACATTGTCTAAGAACCATTTTTTTCTTTCCAGACTTTCACTAAGCTCAGGTTTAAAAAAAAAAAAAACAAAAAACAAAAAAAAACCTTGAAAATGTACTGTGAAATAAAGGTTTGTTTAGTTTTGAATGTAGTGGCACGGGGTTTGGGATGGGGAGAGTGATCCAGGGAGGCTGATTTGGAAAGATTTTAGAAAATTCTTTGCTATAAACTCTACCTCATTTTAGGCTATATGAACCCAGATAATTTATCTGCAATCAGAGTCTACCATAATGGCATCAAAGAGGAACAACGATTAGGTCTTATCTAAGGCCCTGAAAGTAATGAAGAATGCCATGTTTAACTCATTTATTCATTTTACAGATGATACTCCTACACACATGACCTCAATTTTCCCATCTTCCTAGCTCAGTAAGTTTCTTTTGCCTGCACTTGGAGGCTTAAGGCAATACAGAAGAAAACGTGAAGGCAACCCTCTGTCTTTGTTGTCTCAAACAACAACAAAAAAGTGTGCCCCCAAAGACAATGGACCCAAAACCAACTTCTTTTTGCATGCTATGCTCAGACCCAAAGCTGATCTATGCTAGCTGGTGAGTCAGTGACAAAGCAGTAAGACCGGGGAAGAACATCTAACAATCATGTTGTCACCAGGCAAGTAAAAAGACTCACTAAGCATGGTGCTTGATATGGGGCAGGGACAAGCTGAACATCTTAAAAACCACCTCTAAGCCCCTGAAGGCCAGAGCTCATACAGCTCTGCTTGATTTGTCTAGAACCACGGACATATTAGTCGTGATGCTCTCCAGTGATGATGATGAATAAAGCATATATTTTCAAAAGCACTGAACATTCTATCTGAAACTTTCAGGGATGTTTATAGAAGATCCCTAAATTGTGTGTATTTTTCTTTTCAGAACTTGAACTCTACCACCCCCATCCACATTTCTCTAGTAGTCTTGATGTGATTAAATGTGACAGAAATTTTAGCATCCAGGAATAGTAGGAATCATCTGAAATGAACATGCCTTGCTACATGTTCCTAAAACCCTTTCACACACATTTTCTCACATGGGTATTACAATGTGACCAGGCAACACTGTACAGGAGTGCTTAAGGATAAAGGCCGACAGGTAGAAAATGAAAGCAAAAATGCAAAAGTTTTGGTATTTGGAAATGCCCCCACTCTCTATTCCCACACAAAAGGCAAATGAGATTCCACCTGCTGACTTTCCTTTCCTGCCTGTACCTCACTCAGGCTAATGTCAGAACAATCTGGGGGAATGGAGAGAAAGAGAGAGAGAGAGAGAGAGAGAGAGGGAGAGAGAGAAACACGACAATTTCACCTCTTGGCAAAGCTCAGCTTACTGAATCCTCTTGCTTTCTGCTGGCTGTTGATTCAGCAGAAACTACTGCTGCAGAATTCATAATGGTGATTTTTAAAGGCCCCACTGATCGCATTGCTCGCCCCACGTGTCAGACTCATTCACTTGCCGCCCCAACACTGTTTCCCGAGCCACCTTTTTATATCTTGCTAATGCACTTCCAAAGGGAGAGAGGGTCGCCCTTTATGAACGGGCCTTTTGGGCTTTTGATTGTCTAACCAGGTAACCCGGCCCGGGAGATTAACGGGCAGGAAATGAAACCATGCCCTCCCTTGCAGCCACTGAGAGACACATCATTCCGCTCAGGGAGGGGAGGACCCACGGTCCTCTTGGGCCCTCTTCTTTCTTACGTATACCCGACTCCACCGATCCCTGCATATACATTCGGGGAGGGGTCATCTGCTTTTGGGAGCGGGAGTCAGTTTTTCAGCCTGGAGCCCCACCCTAAAAAACCTCATCCCCGAGGGCCATTTTAACTCCCTTGGGTGCCGGGTCCACCTGCTGCTGAACACCCAGCTCGCCTCGCCGAGCCCGGATGGATGTGGGGCGCCCGGGCAGCTGCCCCTGCGGGCCGAGCCCCTGCCCCAGCCCCCGGGCCCGGAGGAGTCTGTGCCGCTACGCGCCCTGCAGCCCGCGGAGCTCAGCGATCCGCAACTTGCGCCCGGCCCCAGCGGCGGAATGCGGTGGGGCTGGCGTTACCTTCGGTCGCATAGCTGTGGTCGCGCAGGAAACTGTTGTTGATTTTGCGGGTATCAATGTCCTCCTCCATTGACAGCAGGCTTACTTGCGTGGGAACCAGAAGCCGGCAGACAAGTATCCATGTTCCCTCCCCGCAGCCAGTCTCACAGGAGAGGGGGGCAGGGGAGCCAGTGGGACTGCACCATGGTCCGAGCCTGAGGAGGAGACGGGGGAGGCGGAGAGAGAAAAAAAATAAAAACCCGGCAATGGAGCTGTCACCTCCTCCGCCCGGGATCTCCGAGGCTGCGGCGGCTCCTCCCGCGGTGCGCTCACTCCAGCTCCAATTCCCAGCGAGGATGCTGCGCCTGCCTCCGCCGCCTCCGCCTCTGGGGTGCCAAGATGCGCCGTGCCCCGAGGGGTCTGGTCCCGCCCGCCGCCCGGGAGGCGCTCACAAGCGGGGCTGGGAAGATGCCCAACAGGTTCCCCTCATTGGCAGCCGCTCCGAAATGCAAAAAAGATCCCTCCTCCCCCCTGGGAGAGCGGGCAGCCGCGACAAAATGGTGCCTTTCTGGACCCGAGCTGCAGTGGCGAGATGGCAGGGGCAGGGTTCAGGCTGGCCCGGCCCGGAGGAGGGTGCTGGTCCCACGGGAGGGCGGCTCCGGCTGGCGGGGGCTCGGCAGCCGGCGGGGAGCTGGGCAGGGCGCTCGGCGGCCGGCGCCAGCGCACTCACCCTCACACCCACACGCGCGCACTCGCAGCTGCTGCTGCTGCTGCTGCTGCAGGAGGCTGGAGGCGGCTGGTGCATTAAAGGCGAGGCTCCTCCCAACCGCGTCAGCAGCCCCAGGACTCTTTCCCCAGCAGCGGTGGTGGCCGAGGCAGAGGCTGCGGCTGCTCTCTGCTGCAGTGGGGCGCACGCAACCGCCAGCCCGCACCTGGGCAGCGTGCATCCAGCTCCGCAGGTTGACGTGAAAAGCGTAGACGCGCTCTTCTGACCTCCCTCCCCGCCCAGCGCCACGCAGCTCGGGGCGGCAGCGTTTACTCCTACACCCAGAGTCCTCTAGCTCACCGCCTTTCTTCAGACACCTGTGATCCAGAATAGCAAAGAGAAGGTTCCCTTGAGCAAACAGGAAGTCTACATCTCAGCTTCTTTTGGTCACCCTTCTATCAAGCATATGGTGGGGTTCGAAGCCTCACCCAGAAAGCAGAGAATGCTCACAGCCTAGCTTAAGCCCTTCTCTGGGTTAGGAATAAATGGGGAATCAGAGGCCAGAACTTTTCTGCGGATCACTCCTGACTTCTCCCTTTCAAAGAGAGTCAAAATTACTTTTAACTGGGGGTGTCTTAGTCTATACTAGCAGAAGGAGGAAGAGGGTCGAATTATGAATCTAGTCAACATGCTCTGAAAAAGTCCATATTCCCTAACCCTTTGCACTCAGTTTTGGTCAAACTGCTCCAGCCCCTCCGGTGGGTTTTGCTTGCTAAGACACAGCTCTGCAGGAACCGCTGACATTTGCTCTCCGGGTGAAAGGTACATTGGAGCCTTGTGCTCTCAGAGCACCACTGTTTCCCAGGAGGAATTTCAAAGATCCAATGAAAATCAAAAAGTGGCCTGTCTTCCTACTTCACCTAGGAAGAATATACAGAAGTCCACCCCGACCCAATTTTTCCTGAATTGCCAAATCGCAGATTTCATATTTGAAAGAAAATGAGATCATTACTGTTATGAAACAACAATCATTTCTGAAGCAACCCAAAGCACTAGAAAGTCAATTTGGACAAGAAATGTCCCTGATTTCCTCTTGTAGAACGTATTCATTTCAGTGAGCGTCACTGCAGGGGAGAGACATCAGCGAATGTTTTGCTCAGTTAAGCTCCACAAGTTTAGCTGGATGAGCCCAGAGGGATCTGTAAGTTAATTATATACATACAATGCTTCAGCTAACACAATTTAGAAAGTATTTGAAGTTCCAAAAAAAATGGGAAAACAAGTCTTTAACTGAGGTTGGGAATTGCCATTAGACTTCCATGAAGAAAACATTCTTCTGGCAGGTGAAAAATGGCAAGGTCCTCATCTCCAGAAACCAGCTGCTTATCTCTGGGAGAAGATAGAAGAAATATTCTTTGATATATAATATTCAGCTTATAAAAGATTCCATTTAATTCTTATCTGGTGATTAAGTCTTCCCCACTTCTTTGTCTGTGTGTGCCAAATTCACATATGAAATTCCAGGAAGAGATGAAGACTGATGTACAAATTGATGTAATCCACTTCAGAGCCAGTTGCCATGGCTGGTTCTTCCACGTTATGAGTTGTATCCATCACCAAGACTCCAGTGGTCAGCTCATCTGTAGTTATACAATCCAGCTTCTCTTGCAGATTGGCATAAGGGAGTAGGGGGAGGGGGAAGAGGGGAAAAGCTAAATTCATCTTAAAGTGGTGAGAAGATATCTTGCTTTGAGTCAAAATGGCCTTTACTTGCCACTGGAGACCTTGGAGTAGTATTTGTGATGAAAAGTGCAAGTGTTAGTTGTTCAGATGTGTCCGACTCTGTGACCGCATGGACTGTAGCCTGCCAGGCTCCTCAGTTCATAGAATTCTTCAGGCAAGAATACTAGAGTGGGTAGCCATTCCCTTCTCCAAGGGATCCTCATGACCCAAAGGACTGAACCCAGGTCTCCCACATTGCAGGCAAATTATTTATTATCTGAGTCACCAGGGAAGCTATTCTTTACCCTATCTTCCCAAGAGGTGGGCTATATTGGAATAGAGTTACAAGATCAACCAGGAAGGCCTAGGTTTGTTCGCCAGGCCGTGCCTGAGAAATTTTCTACTGTAACCAATGGCAGAAGTGTCCCTGCCAGAGATCAAACCCCTGCGTTTACTAAATTTTTCCTTTCCTGTTTTCTGCAAAATTCCTCTTGCATTTATTTTATTCAACAGTATAGACAAGTTTTTTCCTAAGACACAAGTTGTGGGGAGGCAAATTAGATGGCTATCCATTAAATAGATTAAGAAGACTCCAAGAGTTCTATTTTGTGAACCATTCTTTTCTGCTATGGACAGTGGGAAACTAGCCCCTCCAACCAAAACCAAGAAAAATACACCTGTTGGCTTTGTTCTTTAACACAACAATGTGCAATAAAGCAGGTCCGGAAGTGAAAGAAGCCCTGTGCAAGCCAGTGGTTGTAACAGGACTACACAGACCATTTCTCAGAAGACTCACTGACCTTCTTTCTGTTCCTCCAACATGTNACTTCTTTGTCTGTGTGTGCCAAATTCACATATGAAATTCCAGGAAGAGATGAAGACTGATGTACAAATTGATGTAATCCACTTCAGAGCCAGTTGCCATGGCTGGTTCTTCCACGTTATGAGTTGTATCCATCACCAAGACTCCAGTGGTCAGCTCATCTGTAGTTATACAATCCAGCTTCTCTTGCAGATTGGCATAAGGGAGTAGGGGGAGGGGGGAGAGGGGAAAAGCTAAATTCATCTTAAAGTGGTGAGAAGATATCTTGCTTTGAGTCAAAATGGCCTTTACTTGCCACTGGAGACCTTGGAGTAGTATTTGTGATGAAAAGTGCAAGTGTTAGTTGTTCAGATGTGTCCGACTCTGTGACCGCATGGACTGTAGCCTGCCAGGCTCCTCAGTTCATAGAATTCTTCAGGCAAGAATACTAGAGTGGGTAGCCATTCCCTTCTCCAAGGGATCCTCATGACCCAAAGGATTGAACCCAGGTCTCCCACATTGCAGGCAAATTATTTATTATCTGAGTCACCAGGGAAGCTATTCTTTACCCTATCTTCCCAAGAGGTGGGCTATATTGGAATAGAGTTACAAGATCAACCAGGAAGGCCTAGGTTTGTTCGCCAGGCCGTGCCTGAGAAATTTTCTACTGTAACCAATGGCAGAAGTGTCCCTGCCAGAGATCAAACCCCTGCGTTTACTAAATTTTTCCTTTCCTGTTTTCTGCAAAATTCCTCTTGCATTTATTTTATTCAACAGTATAGACAAGTTTTTTCCTAAGACACAAGTTGTGGGGAGGCAAATTAGATGGCTATCCATTAAATAGATTAAGAAGACTCCAAGAGTTCTATTTTGTGAACCATTCTTTTCTGCTATGGACAGTGGGAAACTAGCCCCTCCAACCAAAACCAAGAAAAATACACCTGTTGGCTTTGTTCTTTAACACAACAATGTGCAATAAAGCAGGTCCGGAAGTGAAAGAAGCCCTGTGCAAGCCAGTGGTTGTAACAGGACTACACAGACCATTTCTCAGAAGACTCACTGACCTTCTTTCTGTTCCTCCAACATGTCAAGTTCTTTGTAAAACCTTTTGGCATTTCCTCATGTCATTCATTTCCTATTCCCCTTCCTTGTGTTCCTGGCATTCTTCAGCATTGCAGCTGACCTGTCCCTACTTTACTGAGGCATTCCCTGTCCTCCCAATATTCCCTTCCTTTGGAATTTTTTGTCTGTACATCTTTTTCTTCTTCTTCTTCTTCATGGAACATCTGCATTTTGTAATAGTTTTTTACTTATAATTTCAACCATTCCACTATATCTCTGCTATTAAGTGTCTAGCATTTCAGTTCAGTTCAGTCACTCAGTCGTGTCCAACTCTTTGTGACCCCATGAACCACAGCACACCAGGCCTCCCTGTCCATCACCAACTCCCAGAGTCTACCCAACTACCAGAGTCATGTCCATTGAGTCGGTGATACCATCCAGCCATCTCATCCTCTGTCATCCCCTTCTCCTCCTGCCCTCAATCTTTCCCAGCATCAGGGTCTTTTCAAATAAGTAAACTCTTCACATCAGGTGGCCAGAGTACTGGAGTTTCAGCTTGAACATCAGCCCTTCCAATGAACACCCCAGACTGATCTCCTTTAGGATGGACTGGTTGGATCTCCTTGCAGTCCAAGGGACTCTCAAGAGTCTTCTCCAACACCACAGTTCAAAAGCATCAATTCTTCGGCACTCAGCTTTCTTTAGCACTTAGTAGATATTTACTGAATGGAGATAAATATTTCATAAATGAATGAGTAAATTACTGAATGTTCAGTGATATTTAGGTTTTAAAGCTCTACTTTTATTAAAATTCTTGCCCAACAAGAAAATGTGTTGTGAGTGAGTAAATTTCTAGATTGCAATGCCTATTCCTATTGGAAACAATTGTCCTACCCATTCCTGTATGCATATGCACTGAAAATACTTACTGAGCACTTAATATATGACAAGAATTTTTGTAGGTACTGCAATACAGTTAGAGTTCCTTTCTTTCACAAAACTGAAATTCTATCATCTGATTTTAGAAATATGAGCTTTCTTAGAAATACAATGTGCATTATAAATTAACAGACTAGAGTATAATATTAAGTGCCAAGGCTCTGCTATCAAGCAAAACTGATTCCCTGCCATTTATTATTATGTCCTTGAGCAAAGTTGCAAGATTTCCCAACCTATGTTTTTTAAATCTATAAATAAGAAAGAAAAATAATACTACTTAATGGAGTTTCTGTGATGATTAAATTATAATACTTGGAAAGAATATATTGCTATGACTTGTTGAGTATTTATTATCATCATCACTGTCAATATTGAACAAATATTTAATCACCTACCATGTTGGCCACTGGGATAGGTCTAGAGTTTCAGCAACATCAGTGCTGAAAATGTATTGTCATCTTTGCTGTCATGGAACTTAGTATCTAATTTACGGTTTATGGAAAGGGGGCCCACAGGCTGCAGAAGTGGCAGTAGAGAACAGTCTGAAAGGCTGACCAAATTCAGGCTTGTGCTATACACATAAAAGGCCAGTTACAAATACACAGCCCTCTTAAGTTACACAATGCATCATGACAGCACAGGAAAACATTCTTTTTTTCATCATCTTTCATATGTTCCCTCCTCCCTTAACACTCTCACATACCCCCAGCCCAGTTACGTTAGCACTGCCTACGTTAGAAACCCTTTGTAGGTCATGCTATCCAATTAGCACATTAAATATCTACAATTTTATTAAAATCTTTGACCTAAGCCAGTCTAGAGATTCTTAATATAGGCTAAAGGTATCAGACAGTCCTGGTTTTCTGTCTTAGCTCAGGCATTTATGAATTTCATGACCTTTGGCAAGTAATTCAACATCTCTGAGCCTTTGTATTTGCAACATTGAAAGAAAATAATAGGAACCACTTCATAGGGTTGTTGAGTGGCTTCAGAGACTGTGTAAGGAAAGTGCTTAATACAAGCCTGGCCCATAGCCAGGCCTCACTAAAATGTCCCTTTGGCCTTCTGGTAGTGGCTCGCTGGGGTCTCTGTCTACAGAGAATTGGAGAGATGCACTAGCAGTCAGTCAGATGTATGGACACAAGTGACCTAGAAACCTGAGTTTGACCGCCTAGCAATCTATCTTAATGAGCCCTAGTCACTAGAAATAGGAGATCCTTACTGTCTTATAAAAAGCCCTTTATGAGCCAGGAAGTCTTGCGCAAAGGGAAGGAATCAGAATTATGCTTTCTTGATTTTCACATATGTAAGTGCAGGCCTAATCAAGTTTGTCTATCAGGGAATCCTATGGAATCCCTCTCTAAATCACTGAGCCCCAAATGCACAGCTGCCTCTCTGAGATGGTTTCCCATGACCGCCCAGAGGATGATCTCTTGAGTTTCTAGCAAGGTTTGCCGTTCCTTTTTGTGTGTGTTACAGCATGTAATTAACACCACATGAGTGAGCCTTTGGCATTGGCATTTAACCTAGGAAAAGAAAGCAAAACATCTTGTTCTCAAAATGTATTAATTCTAGATTCTGGATATATAATGGATTTCACTGAGTACCATGTTCCCTGAGTTATCCAAGTACAGAAACTTATGAAAATAAATAGTTATATGCAGGAGGTGGGAGGTACTGGCTGTTGAGAGCTGATTGTGTCAATTACACATATCTTTTTATCTTTGAGTGACATCATGTTGGTAGCTTAAAATCTGAAATCTGCCATGGTGGGATATTTATATCATGGAAATTTAAAAAAAAACCTATATAAATCAGTGCTTTGGCTCTGGGCTGGGGGTAGCAGAGAACTGATTTGTAAACATTTACTACTATAGCCAGTTGAAACACATGAATTGTTGATATATGTTTCTACTTACATGTATTAATCTATACAAAGTTCCTTTCAGTTCCTCAACACTCAATCTCCCAAACTGTCAAATTTCAGAACATTTCACCATCCGATCAAATAACTTAAAAATCCTACCTTTACCATAAAGCACTTCCATATCCATCAGAGGAAACCTGATGCCTCTGTTTGAGCCCCTCTAGGCTGGTTATGAAATTGCCATGACCACCTTGTGAGCGATGGCCCCTGCAAAGTTCCTAGATTTGACGATGTGAGGAAAGTGAGGTATGTGCTCACTCTCAATGAATAGTTATTTTCTGCTGTTTATGCTCTACTGTCACTTCATTTTTGCCCGTGTTTCACCTCAGTGCAAAACAAAATATCCACTGTGCCTAATTTCACTGATAGCAATTGTCTAGTTAGGATATTGAAGCAATGACAGAAAAGGTACAAAAATTCAAAAGTCCAGATCTGAGAGCCTTTCCTCATTCAGTCATTTAAGAGTTAAACTTGGACTGTCTTGTAGGTTTGTATTTGCATTATATTTGTTAGGTGCAAAGTAAGGATTTCTGAAACCAGTTTAGCAAATCTAAAGTGGCATATTGTCTAGTACCTGATGACATGTCTCAAAGAAATAGTTCAGGATAATTTAAACAAACAAAAAAATACATTGGGACATGTCTTCAAATTTCTTTAAAATGCACCAAGCAATAACACATTACAGAATTTATCCTAAGAAAATAATCATGGATATAGGGTAAACATTTAGCCATAAGGATATTTCTCAGAGCACTGCTTACAATCATGAAAAACTGGAAACAAGCCTAAGTGCCAACAATAGAATTGTCTAGGCAAGTTATGGTGTGTATGTATGGTGGGAAATTATTGAGCCATTGATATAATATTAACACCTAATGCTTATTGACCATGTATTATGTACTAGGCACTGTGCAAAGGGTTTCACTAGCATTATCTTATTTAATTCTAACAACTGCCCCATAAGGTAAGGCATCTCCATTTAACTGTGGCTAGTCAAGATAAATAACATACCCAAAGTCAAACAAATAGGAGCCTGGCTGTGCGTGCGTGTTGGGTGGGTTGAGGTCACCACAGAAACTTTGAGGTCTTTTTCCAAACCACCCACCACTGGAGGCTGATCTGTACCTCTTAAGAATGAATAGCCTCTCAGTTGAAAATCACTACTATTGTGTTGGTGAGGAGGTGGCAAAATTGGAACCCTCACACACTGCTTGTGGGATTGTATAATGGTGCAATTACAAATAGTTTGGCAGTTCCTCAAAATGTTAAACAAGAGTTACCATATGACCCAGCAATTCCACTTCTAGTTATACACCCAAGAGAATTGAAAACACATATTCATACCAAAACTTATAGATGAGTACTCATAACAGCATTATTTGTAATATCCCCAAAGTGGAAACAACCCACATATTCATCAGCTGATAAATGGATGAATAAAATGTGATATATTTAAAAATAATTACTATTTAGCTATAAAAAGTAATGAAGTACTAATACATGTTACAACATGGATGGGCCTTGAAGACATTATGCTGAATAAAAGAAGCCAGTCACAAAACACCACATACTGTATGATTCCATTTATGGGAGATGTTCACAATGGGCAAACCCATAGAGACAGAGTAGATTAGTTGCCAGGGGCTGAGATGGGGGAATAAGAGTGACTACTTGTGTGTTTGGGATTTCTTTTTAGAATAATGAAAATATTCTAAAATTACCTAAGGACAATAGCTGCACAACTTTGAATAGACTAAAAATTATTGAATTGAATACTTTAAAAGATGTTTCAAAAGGCACAAAGTTCCAGTTATAAGGTAAACTAGAGATGTAGAGTAAAATATAATAAATATAATTAACACTGCTTTATTAAACAATCTTCCTGCCAGTGCAGGAGACATAGGAGACGCAAGAGACATGGGTTTGATCCCTGGGTCGGGAAGAGGAGGAGGAGGAGGAAATGGCAACTTGCTCCAGTATTCTTACCTGGAAAATTTCACAGACAGAGGAGACTGGCAGGTACAGTCTATGGGGTCGTAAAAAGTCAGACACAACTGAGCACACAAACAAAGCACATGTTACATATGAAAATTAAGAGAGCAAATCCTCACTACAAGAACAAATGGTTTTCTATTTCTTTTTGTATCTATATGAGATGAATGTGCCCTAAACTTACTGTGACTATCATTTCATGATGTCAGTCAAATCATGTAGTACACCTGAAACTTATACAAGGCTGTATGTCACAAAACTAGAAGAGGAAAAAAAAGTGTTTCCACAAAACTGTTATTAAAGATTAAAAAAACTACTGCTGTCATAAACCATTATTACCTCTAGGAGTATAGTATATCCCTCAGGTTATTATTAGTGCAGAAAAATTTTAATGTATGTAATGACAAGGATAGATGTTCATGTCATGTTTGAAAAAGTAAAAAAACAATATATACTGACGGATCCCCCTTTTTTGGAAAAAATGTGTGTATCACAAAAGGAATACATGAAGATGCTTGAGAGTGGTTAAGTGTGGCTTTCTCTGTGGTTCATATTCTTATCAAAGAAAATTTAGAACATGATCATTTTTATAGTAAGAAAATTTTAAAAATTTATAAGGCTATGAAATACTTTTTAGGGTGAAACTTTGTACTGAAAAAAATAAAAAATCATTGTGCACACACCAGAAAAATGAGAGACACTGATGTAAATATATATGCTACCAAATACACAGAACAATTCTAACCAAAATAAATACAATACAAGCTACAGCAATAATTGTAAATTTTCAAGTTGCCACACTAAGAAGTGAAAAGAAACAGAGGAAATTAGCTTTAATAAGGTTTAAAATTTTGGGAAAATAATTTAATCCAATATACCAAAAACATTAATTTCAGCATATATAGAATACAGAAAAATTAACAATATATTTACACCTTTTTATAAGTCTTTGAAACCTGGTATGCATTTTACAACTGACAGCACCTCTCCAAAATCTGCTCATTTCCAGGGCTCAATAACCACACATTCCTAGCGGTTACAGCATAAGTACAGAGGAGCTATTCCAAAAGTATTATTCCATTCACAAAATGAGTATTTTTTAAATTTATTTATTTTAATGGGAGAATAATTACCTTATGATATTGTGATGGCTTTTGCCACACATCAGCATTAGTTGGCCATAGGTATACATGTGTCCCTCCATCCTGAACCCCTTCTCCCACTTATCTCCCCACCCCATCCCTCTGGGTTGTCACAGAGCACTGTCCCTGGGTCCCCTGCTTCATGCACTGAACTAGCAGTGGTCATCCATTCAACATATGATAATGTATATGTTTCAATGCTATTTTCTCAAATCACTCCACGCTCTCCTCCCACTGAGTCCAGAAGTCTGTTCTTCATGTCTATGTCTCCTTTGCTGCCCTGTATGTAGGATCATTGGTATCATCCTGCTATATTTCACATATGTGTGTTAACATACAGTATATTTTTTTCTGTATATATCTTTCTCTTTCTGACTTAATTCACTTTGTATAACAGGCTCTAGGTTCATCCACCTTATTAGGACGGACTAAAATGCATTCCTTTTTATAGCTGAGTAGTATTCCATTGCGTATATGTGCCGCAACTTCCTTTTCCATTCACCTGCCAATGGGCATCTAAGNGTATAACAGGCTCTAGGTTCATCCACCTCATTAGGACGGACTAAAATGCATTCCTTTTTATAGCTGAGTGGTATTCCATTGTGTATATGTGCCGCAACTTCCTTTTCCATTCACCTGCCAATGGGCATCTAAGTTGTTTCCATGTCCTAGCTATTGTAAATAGTGCTGCAATGAACATTGGGGAACATGTGTGTCTTTCAATTCTGGTTTCCTTGGTGTGTATGCCCTGCAGTGGGATTGCTGGGTCATATGGCAGTTCTATTCTCAGTTTTTAAAGGAATCTCCACACTGTTCTCCATAGTGGCTGTACCAGTTTGCATTCCCACCAACAATGTAAGAGGGTTACCTTTTCTCCACACCCTCTCCAGCATTTATTGTTTGTAGACTCACAAAATGAGTTTTATCACATTATTTCAAAGGAAAAATTTTCATCTACCAAGGACTTGAACTAGACTGTGGAGAACTAATACCAAACTAAGTAACTTTAAACTGATGAACCTCACCACTATTTAAAGTAATACAAACTAAATATGAAAATATATAGAGAGAATTTCCTAGTAGTCCTGTGGTTAGGACTCTGAGCTCTCACTGCCAAGGGCCCAGTAGCAGCAGCAGCAGGGAACTGAAATCCCATAAGTTGAGTGGCTCAGCTAAAACTTTTTTAAAAAATAAAAGAAAAAATATATAGACACACCCACATATATACATGCTGTGCTGTNTCCTCTAGGTCACCTGCTGCTCCTCCTCACTGCTTGCCTTGACCTCTCCAGGCACCCTCGAGTTCAAAGTTTTCAGATTTCTCTATCCACAGTCCTATCCAAGGTGACCTCATCCAGTCTCTTAACTTGCCACTCACTTGATGGTAAAATCTCATAAATATCGAGCATGGACCTCTCCACTGACCCCCGGGCTAGTAACACTGACAGCTGACCTGATATTTCCCTGATATCTACCAGGCAGCCCAATCTCTAAATCTGCCCCCGCCAGACCAGCTCCACTGCCTGTTCCTTGATTCCTCTTTCATTCCCCACATCCTTCCAGTCCATCAGCAAATCCTGCCAACTCTAACTTCAAAATGCCTCCAGCCTCCAGCCACTCCTCACCACCTCCATGGCTACTACCACGCTCCAGCTACCATCGCATCTCATCATGACGGTCTCAATAGACTCTAATGAGTGTGTGATCCCTACTTCCCCCTCCTACAGAATAGTTTCTGTGCAGCAGGCAGAATGGGCCTTTTAAATGCAAATCACTTTGTCACTTTTCTGCTCCANCTCATCATGACGGTCTCAATAGACTCTAATGAGTGTGTGATCCCTACTTCCCCCTCCTACAGAATAGTTTCTGTGCAGCAGGCAGAATGGGCCTTTTAAATGCAAATCACTTTGTCACTTTTCTGCTCCAAGCTCTTTATTGGCTTCCTACACGTTCAGGGTAAAACTTTCTTAAAATGCTGGAAAGGTTTGGCTCTAGCTGGAGCTCTGTCCTTTTGCTTTTTTCATTTCTCACCTGCAGCTACCAGCTCTTGTCTCAACCCCACTTCCCTCTGCCCCACACACAGACATAATTGTTTGCCACACATACCAGGAAGAGCAGCACCACCCCAGGCCCTCTGCATCTGCTGGTTCTCACTGGACGGAGTGCCTTCCTTCCATCAGCAGCCTAGCTCAGAGCTTCATCTCACCTGGGTGTCACGCCAGAATGGATTTTTCTAAGATGCCTTTCTTGACTGCTCTATATTAAATAAAATAGAAGCCATCCCTCCCAGCACTCCTTATTCCCGTCTTGCTACCTGACAATGTATTTATTTGGCTTTGGTTATTACATGAGAACATAACTTCTGGGGAGACCTGCACTCTGTCTGGCCCTAGAGAGTGCCTGGCACTTGCTCGTGACTCTTATGTACCTTGAGAAATAATGAAACAGTCAATGTGTGTTTGTTTAAAAATGGATCAGACTGTGTGGGGATATCAATAAACGATAAATCTAGGATTCTTGGATACTAAAGAATTTTTCCTCGCCCAAAGAGAGGCCTGGCTTTTGCCCTAATCTTCTGGGAGATAATCTGTGTTAGATGTGATAATAGTGTCTTTGTCTCGAGTGGGAGATGCTCGCTCCAACAGTTCTATGGTGAGGACTGACCACGGCAGAAAAACCATGTGATTTAGTGTGGGGAATTTGGGTCAAGCTGCAGACAAAGTTCAAACAACATGGGCAATCAATGAACCACGTCTATTACATAATGGAGCTCCAATAAACACTCTGAACACCAGGCTTATGTAAGCTTTCTTGAGTATCAATACTTTATTCATATTGCTATACATCAATGCCTGGAGGGTAATGTGTCCTGAGAACAATGGAAATGGCAAGTTTGGAACCCTCCCCAACTGCCCTAGTGTATCTCTTTCTTTGGCTGATTTTAATCTGTGTCCTTTCCATGTAATCAACTACAACCACAAATATGATAGTTTTCTGTGAGTTCTCTGAGACCTAGTGAATTATTAAAAGTGAGGGTAGTTTTGGGAAACCCCTCAAATTTGCAGTTGATGTCAGAAGTGAAGACAGTCTTGGGAACTCTGTTCTTAAACTTTGAAAATTAGCTAACTCCTTATTTGCAGAACTCAGAGTATAATACAGTATATGCATTAGGACCCCAACTTTATAAAAATAAATTTGTGCATGTGCCAAAAATATTAGGTAACTCCAGGTCATACCAAACACATACTCAACAAGGTTCATGGTAAACAGTAGCTTAGGGAATTCCCCAGTGGTCCAATAGTTAGAACTCCATGCTGTCACTGTGGAGGGTCTGAGTTTAACTCCTGGTCTGGGAACTACACAGCCCAAGTCAGGGAACGAAAACCCCACAAGCCACATGGTCAAGAAACAAACAGACAAAGGTGGATGAGAGATCATTAGTTCAGCCCGTACGTTTGGTAATGAAGAAACTGAAGCCTACAGAAAAGAACAAACTTGCCCGGTTCACCTGGTTGGCAGACAAGGTACCCAGAATTGAGCTCCTGAATCCCACACACACCCTCTACAGACTCCCTAGCTGCTGTTTCAGGAGACACGACCGTTTGTTAAGAGGCTAAATTGAAATTGGACAGTTAAGTTGACCTTAACTCCTCAGTACTTTAAGGTCAATATTAAGGGGAGAAGTTATGACTCTCTTTTAAAAGTCACAGGAATATAGAGAAGAGAGAACCCTCTTATGTTGGTGAAAACATAAACTGAAGCAGCCACTGTGGAAAACTGTGGGAATTCCTCAACAAAATTAAGAGGAGAACTATCATATGATTCAGCAATTCCACACCTTGGTATTTATCCAGAGAAAATTAAAACACTAGTTAGAAAACCGGTATATACCTCTATTTTCATTGCAGCATTGTTTACAACAGCCAAGATATAGAAACAACCCAAGTGCCCATCAACAGATGAACAGATAAATACATGGTATACACACACATGTATATAGTAGAATATTACTCAACCTTAAAAAGAATGACATCTTGTAACAATATAGATAGACCCAGAGAGTATCATCTTTAGTGAAATAAGTCTGTCAGAGAAAGACAAATACCATATGATTTCACTCATACATGGAATCTTAAAAAAAAAAACAACCAAAAAACCCAAAGCAAATGAACAAATGTAACAAAATAGTAAAAGGCTTATAGATTCAGAGAATAAGTAGTTAACAGAGGAGGGAGATGAGGGGGGTAGGGAAGAAATAAATGAAAGAGATTAAAGAGGTACAAGCTTTAGTCGCAAAATAAATGAGTTGTAAGTATGGAATATATAGAGTGGAGAATATACTCGATAAGTAATTTATCACATTGTGTGGTGACAGATAACTAGACTTGTGATCATTCTGAAATGTATAGAAAAACTTACTACGTTGCATAAACTCAGGAAGTAACATAATGTTATAGGAACAATTATATTTCAAATACAAAAAAATCACACAAATAAACTTACAGAAAAAGATCAGATTTGTGGTTACCAGAGGTGAGGAGTAAGGAAGTTGGATGAAGGTAGTCAAAAAGAAACTCCTATTTATAATATAAATAAGCACTGGAGATATAATGGCTTCCCCAGTGGCTCAGAGGCAAAGAATTCATCTGCAATGCAGGAGATGCAGAAGACGTGGGTTCGATCCCTGGGTTGGGATGATCTCCTAGATGAGGGCATGGTAACCCACTCCAGTACTCTTGTTGGGAAAACCCCATGGACAGAGTAGTCTGGGGGGCTATGGTCTGTTGGGTTGCAAAAAGTCAGACACGACTGAAGCCACTGAGCATGCATGCACGCAGAGATACAGTGAACAACATGATCAATATAATCAACTCTGCTATACATCACATATGAAAGTAGCTAACAGAGTAAATCCCGAGTTCTCATTATGCAATTTTTTTCTATTTCTTTAATTTGGCATCTATGTGAGATGGTGGGTAATCACTAAACTCAATGAGAAAATCATTTAACTCAATAAGTTAAATCACTGTGCTATACACATTAAACTTACATAGTGCTGTATGGCAATTATATCACAATAAAACTGGAAGGGAAAAAAGTCCCAGGATCCAACCCTGGATATAGCTGAAATAAGCAAGCTCCTTGCTCCTCTTTATCTTCTTCAGCTCCATTTTCTCTCCCATGAGATGGGTCAGGGAAGAGCTACAGATGGGCCTTATCACTGCCCACCCCCAACCCCAATCCAAGGCTGCAGATGCCTGGGAAGAAAGCCTTTCAGCTCACTGAGTATCATCACTAATCATCTTCTTCCTATACCACCACATTCTGCCCCATTCTCCTCCTTTGGAATGAACTTTCTAACTATAGGCACCTTTGGAAGCTATAGGACATATCACGGTAATCTTAGCTTATTACATGGGAAAACATTTTGATAAGTTCAAAGTGCTATGCAAACAAGGATAAAACCCTGGCCATCACTATACTAGAGAGAATTATAAGAGCTGAATTCAAGCACTACTTGGACCTTGAACTTGGAAGCAAGTTTGAATATATTTTAAAACTCAATAAATATTTATGGGTATCATACAGAATGAAAATATCAACAATTGCATTAAACATCCTTCAAACAGAGACCTCTGTAATTTCCATTTGGCATCTGTAGCACTACAAGGATAAACAAAGTATGATAATAAAAGTTTATGAATTAACATCTGAAAAGTAGCATAAGGCCCTGAGCAGTGACTTTAACGTGTTGGGGGTCACAGGTCCTTTCTGAGAATTTAATGAAGATTTTGAATTCTCTCTTCAGAAGAAATAGTTTAGAGCATTTCCTGCTTCCAACTGCTGATTCATTACATCTATTTCATGGACAGAAAAAGGAGAAAAAAAAAGACCTAGGAAGAAAGAAAGGCCCCACGTTGAATGCAAGTTCAGAATTACACAGATACTATCCCCACATATATGTGACTCATGGTTTGGTGGTGGTGGTTTAGTCACTAAGTCATGTCCAGCTCTCTGGCCCCATGGACTGTAGCCTCCCAAGCTTCTCTGTCTATAGGATTCTCCAGGCAAGAATACTGGAGTGGGTTACCATTTCCTTCTCCAGGGTAACTTCCCAATCCATGAATCACATATAGTTTTATAGGGAGACTAATAATAGCTATCACACAGATAGCACTCAACAGCAATGATGCAAGGCCAGATGGGAGACTCCTTTCTCAGATGGGTCAGTCAAGTGTAAGAGGAGAAGGGTCGAAGGTGGGGCTTTTGAGTTCCAGACAGCTTGAGTTCAAATCTTGGTTCTGTTATTTCCTAGCACTCTAATGTTGAGCAACTTACTTAATTTCTCTGTTCTTCAATTTCATTTGCAAAATACCAACAATAGTATCTGCTTCATAAGGTTGTTGTAAATATTAAATGAGTTCTTATATACAAAATATTTTAAAACAGTCCCTAGCACATAATGATGTTAAACAAAGCTAAACAATGTTAGCTGTTGTTAGGAGGCACTGCAGACTGTCATTATTACATGCTCTGATGTCTATATTCACACCAGATTTATTCACTTTTCTGGTTCTCATTCTTGAATTAGTTTGCCAGATGTGCTTCTTGTCCCCCAAACCTTTTTTAAAAGTTAACTCAAATACATGGTTTCATTACAAGCAAATGTGAAACTGGTCATGTCAGTGGCTCACGATGGAGGCATAGATTCATTCAACATCAATCATGCACTACCTGTCTGCTGGGTGATTAGCACCAGCCTTTTTAGGTGTTAGAAAGAGACTCACATCCAAGTTGGAGAGGTCAATGCTAAAATTTATGTGCCCATAAGACACTAATCAAGTGTGGATTAACCACAATGTAAGAATTTAGAATTAAGAATTCTCACCTGGGCGAGAATGGACTCAGCATGTATGATGGACAAATGACACGACTTGATCGAGCTCTGAAGCAGGCCTAGCTATATAATTTGTGACTCTTGATCCAACATAAAAGCACGGGGCCCTCTATTCAAAGAGTAACAGCAGTGTTTTAAAACATAGAAATGACATACACTGGATATGTCACTGCATCCTGGGGCTGGGGCTGCCTTGAAGGTTGGGAGGACTCATGGAGAGATGCCAGCCTTTAGCAGATGGACGCTTTCCTAGTCTATTGGCCGTGTTATGCATATATCTGCCTCTGTGTCCTCTCTTCCACTTTTTCCTCCTAGCTAAAAATATTTTGCTTTTTTTTTTTTTCAACTTAGGAACGTTCTAAGTATTCATTAAATTCCAGCTCAAGTCTTAGTTTAGAGGGCTTCCACAATAGCTCAGTGGATAAAGAATCCACCTGCAATGCAAGAGACACAGGAGACTTGATCCCTGTGGATTCAATTCCTGGGTTGGGAAGATTCCCTGGAGGAGGAAAAGGCAATCCACTCCAGTGTTCTTGCCTGAAAAATCCCATGGACAGAGAAGCCTGGCAGGCTACAGTTGCAAAGATCCTAAACAGCTGAATGACTAAGCATGTAAGATATAATGAAAAGAGCCCTGGACTTGAAATTAGAAGAGCTAGGATCAAGTCTGTTTTTCCCTGGCGCTATATATGTCATTTATATGCATTAAAGTTCTGCTGTTAGTCTTGAAATTCCTTATACTCTTTGAATAGAAGGCCCGATTTTATGTTGGATCAAGCCTCACAAAGTATGTAGCTAGTTCTGCTTCAGAGCTCAATCAAGTATGTCATTTGTCCATCTTACATGCTAAGTCCATTCTTGCCCAGGTGAATACCTCTAAATTCTTACACTGTGGTTAATCAATACTTCATTAGTCTCATATGGGCACATAAATTTTTAGCACTGATCTCTGCAACTGAAATGTGAATTCCTACCCAGAACCTAAAAAGGCTAGTGCTAATCCCACAGCAGACAGGTAGTGTGTGATTTGAATCAGAGATCAAATTGCCAACATCTGTTGGATCATTAAAAAGCAAAAGAATTCCAGAAAAATATCTATTTCTGCTTTATTGACTATGCCAAAGCCTTTGACTGTGTGGATCACAATAAACTGTGGAAAATTCTGAAAGAGATGGGAATACCAGACCATCTGATCTGCCTCTTGAGAAATCTATGTGCAAGTCAAGAAGCTACAGTTAGAACTGAACACAGAACAATGGACTGGTTCCAAATCGGGAAAGGAGTACGTCAAGGCTGTATATTGTCACGCTGTTTATTTAACTTACATGCAAAGTACATCATGCAAAATCCTGGGCATGCTGAAACACAAGCTGGAATCAAGACTGCCAGGAGAAATATCAATAACCTCAGATATGCAGATGATACCACCCTTATGGCAATAAGTAAAGAGGAACTTAAAACTCAGCATTCAGAAAATGAAGATCATGGCACCTGGTCCCATCACTTCATGGGAAATAGATGGGGAAACAGTGGAAACAGACTTTATTTTCGTGGGCTCCAAAATCACTGTGGATGATGACAGTCATGAAACTTGCTTGCTCCAGGATGCTTGCTCCTTGGAAGAAAAGCTATGACCAACCTAGACAGCATATTAAAAAGCAGAGACATTACTTTGCCAACAAAGGTCTATCTAGTCAAAGCTATGGTTTTTCCAGTAGTCATGTATGGATGTGAGAGCTGGCCCATAAAGAAAGCTGAGTGCTGAAGAATTGATGCTTTTGAACTGTGGTATTGGAGAAGACTCTTGAGAGTCCCTTGGATTGCAAGGAGATCCAACCTGTCCATCAGTCCTGAATATTCATTGGAAGAACTGATGCTGAAGCTCCAATACTTTGGCCACCTGAGGAGAAGGGCTGACTCAATAGAAAAGACCCTGATGATGTTGGGGAAGATTGAAGGTAGGAGGAGAAGGGAACAACAGAGGATGAGATGGTTGGATGGCATCACCAACTCAATGGACATGAGTTTGAGCAAGCTCTGGGGTTTGGTGATGGACAGAGAAGCCTGGCATGCTGCAGTCCATGTGATTGCAAAGAGTCAGACATGACTGAGCGACTGAACTAAACTGGAGGTCTGGGCAAGTCTCTTGACTTCTCTGATATTTAGTTGGGGAAACTGATTTTGAAAGTGTCTGATAGGATGAAGAAGGATAAAAAGGTATCACAAAGAGACAAGATCTTTGAAATAGTGATTCCTCATATCGATAAAGTGCTTCATACTTTTTGATGAAGACTTTCCTTAGTGTCTACAAGCTATAAGCAGCATTTACATTGAGTGTCCCAATATATTATTAAAACACACATGGACACGTGCATGCTGCTGCATGTACAAGTCCCTTCCACTGCTGCCCCATCTTTGACATGTATGAATTTGAGGTCTTAGTCTTTCATTCGAACTCTCAAGACCATCAAGCTTTCAGTACCCTCCCAATCCATCCTTCTCACTAAGTAAGCTTGATCTTTATAACTGATAGATCTGGTCCTCTCTTGCCTGCTTTAAATCCTTGAGTGGTTTCCCATTGCCTGGAGCAGAGTTTTCTAAACTCAATTGTATTAGTGTTTTCTGAGGTACTAGTCAGTGTTCCAAGAAAAGACATATGGAATTTGAGAAAAAATAAAATGATAGATCCTTTTGTTGGATTTGCAATGCCCATCAAAAAACTCAGAGGTGCAAGGTGGGAGGGAAGTTCAACATGGAGCAGATATATGTAAACTTATGGCTGACTCACATTTTTATAGCATTTTGTAAAACCCACCGCAGCAGAATATTAAACATAAAACTGTCAGGAAGAGGTGAATTTATATAAAATACAGAGATGAGAAAACAAAAATGATTTTACAAATACCTAATGTAGTACAAAATTAATATGAAAATTAATTCTAAAATGAAGCCTATACCTGAATTATTAAATGAATTTAANAGGGCTGACTCAATAGAAAAGACCCTGATGATGTTGGGGAAGATTGAAGGTAGGAGGAGAAGGGAACAACAGAGGATGAGATGGTTGGATGGCATCACCAACTCAATGGACATGAGTTTGAGCAAGCTCTGGGGTTTGGTGATGGACAGAGAAGCCTGGCATGCTGCAGTCCATGTGATTGCAAAGAGTCAGACATGACTGAGCGACTGAACTAAACTGGAGGTCTGGGCAAGTCTCTTGACTTCTCTGATATTTAGTTGGGGAAACTGATTTTGAAAGTGTCTGATAGGATGAAGAAGGATAAAAAGGTATCACAAAGAGACAAGATCTTTGAAATAGTGATTCCTCATATCGATAAAGTGCTTCATACTTTTTGATGAAGACTTTCCTTAGTGTCTACAAGCTATAAGCAGCATTTACATTGAGTGTCCCAATATATTATTAAAACACACATGGACACGTGCATGCTGCTGCATGTACAAGTCCCTTCCACTGCTGCCCCATCTTTGACATGTATGAATTTGAGGTCTTAGTCTTTCATTCGAACTCTCAAGACCATCAAGCTTTCAGTACCCTCCCAATCCATCCTTCTCACTAAGTAAGCTTGATCTTTATAACTGATAGATCTGGTCCTCTCTTGCCTGCTTTAAATCCTTGAGTGGTTTCCCATTGCCTGGAGCAGAGTTTTCTAAACTCAATTGTATTAGTGTTTTCTGAGGTACTAGTCAGTGTTCCAAGAAAAGACATATGGAATTTGAGAAAAAATAAAATGATAGATCCTTTTGTTGGATTTGCAATGCCCATCAAAAAACTCAGAGGTGCAAGGTGGGAGGGAAGTTCAACATGGAGCAGATATATGTAAACTTATGGCTGACTCACATTTTTATAGCATTTTGTAAAACCCACCGCAGCAGAATATTAAACATAAAACTGTNGTTGGATTTGCAATGCCCATCAAAAAACTCAGAGGTGCAAGGTGGGAGGGAAGTTCAACATGGAGCAGATATATGTAAACTTATGGCTGACTCACATTTTTATAGCATTTTGTAAAACCCACCGCAGCAGAATATTAAATATAAAACTGTCAGGAAGAGGTGAATTTATATAAAATACAGAGATGAGAAAACAAAAATGATTTTACAAATACCTAATGTAGTACAAAATTAATATGAAAATTAATTCTAAAATGAAGCCTATACCTGAATTATTAAATGAATTTAATTGTCTTTGGAAACATGGGGAAAAAAAGCTCTGAGAAATCTTGCAATAAATGTTTGTTGTTGTTCAGTCACTAAGTCATGTCTGACTCTGCGATCCCATGGACTGTAGCATCCCAGGCCTCCCTGTCCCTCACTATTTCCCCCAGTTTGCCCAAGTTCATGTCCATTAAATCAGTGATGCTATACATGAACAGTATTAAAAAGGCAATAAAGTTAATTTTGTTTAAACTAGAATTTTCCATATTAATTTGACCCTATTAACATTCTACAGGAAATGTATATTCTACAGAAAAACTTCGGCAAACACTGCGGTGGAGGATGACAGACTATTCAGCTTGGTTTATAGAGCTTTCAGAAGCCCTGGATTTCCAGCTCATCATCTGCTGTCTCCTCCACAAGTCCTATGCTCCAGGAACAGTGGGCCATTTCTAAGTTTCTTGAAGAACTTTGAGCTCTGTGCCTGTTGTGATCTCTCCCAAGAATGTTTCCTGTCACCCATCCCTCCGCTGATGCTGTGGGAATTTGTTACTCATCATTTCAGGCTTGGCCCAATAGTCCTGCCATGTCTTCACTGACGTACTTGGTAACCACTTTGTCTCCTATTACCAGTGGTAACTGCTTCTATGCAACTTTGTCCATAGAAATAATTGCTGCTGTTTATTGAACATCTCTGTGCCAGGGATTTAGTTCTTAGGTAGTACAAGGAACCCTACAAGATGATTAAAATAATGTCTACAGATCAAGAAACACATAGATTAAGAAACTTTTTTCTGTGTTTCCTATCTTTTGAGTGGTGCCCACTGTCCACAGAGCTGCCCAAAACAGAAAACCATCCTTAACCAAAGACATTTTTAACAACTTTCCTTCTACTGTACATCTAGTCAGATGCTAGGTCCTATAAACTTCCCCTTCCTAATGGCCACAAAGCCTGTCCCCATTTACTGATTCACTCTGCCATTAGTTTAACTTGGGCCATTATTTTCCCTCAGCAATGTCTGCAGTAGCTTCTTAGCCAATCATCCATGCTCCATGTTGGCATGAATATGATCATTTGAAAGTACAGATGTGGTCATACCAATTCCCTGCTTAAATTTCTTGAGTGGCTCCCTGTGACTATTGGGGGGAAAATATCTAAGATCCTCAACACAGCCTAAAGGACCCTTTAAGGACTGGTTACTGCCTTCTTCTTTTGCCTTCATTTCATCCAATCAGGTCTTCATAGTCTATTCTGAAAGTCTCCATGAGTTCTCAAGGTTTCTTGCCTTGCCAAGCGTTCCTTTGCCTCTGAACCTGTGTACATATGGGTTTTTTGGCTTGAAATTCTCTTTCTTCTCATCCTCATCCTGGTAATTCATGGCAAAGATGAAAGCTTTCCCTCTGTGACCCCATAGCACCCAGGCATCCTTTTCTCTTTTCCTGTGACATCTTTGGGACCAGAGTCTGTGGACATATTCACTGCTGTATCCATACCTAACACTGTGCCTGCCACACGATAATAACATTCATCTGTTGACTTCCTGAATGAATAAAGGGGTGAATAAAAGCCAAACTAGAAAGGCAGCTTGGGATATTACAAGAGAAGGAACTGAGAGCTTTATCACACACATCCACTCCTCTTTGTCCTCTAGGTCAAAATACATTGTCCTTTCAACTCCCTGAAAACACACACTCAACTGTAGGGCCTTTGCATCTGACTGGAAGGCCCCTTCCTCTTCCACCCAGAGTATGCTTCCTTATCCTTCACATTTCAGATTAACTATCCTTTCAGCAGGGAAAGATGCTGTCAGTGCAAAGTCAGCCCCTCTCTCTGTTACTCCTCTAGCACTGGGCATCTTTCCTGCATCATTCTTATCAAAATGTAGCTCTATGTTCATGTCTATGACTGTTCATTTACCAGGAGTTCCTTCAGTGTAGACAGTAAACTCCAAAGGACAAAATCATGTCTGTTGTTCATTCACTTTTTGTAACCCTAGTGCCTAAAGTAAATATATTTTGTTAAAGACATGAATTAAAAACTGTCTCATCAGCAGTTAGTTGGCTCACTTCAGCACTGTGTATACAGTACGGCTCAATAAGTAAGAGTTGTTTATCAAATGAAAGATTAGACTGATTTTCATTCCCAAGCTTGTAAATAGCTGTTAGCTAGTATGATTGAATTAAATAAATTCATTCCTACAACTTTAGCAATATTTGCATATATCCATGCCACCATGTAATATGTTGATAATTTTCCTTGAAATGAATATAAATATTATCAAAAGAACCCCCATCTTCTTGGCTC
Organism: Raphicerus campestris; assembly: GCA_006410735.1. NCBI lineage: Eukaryota > Metazoa > Chordata > Mammalia > Artiodactyla > Bovidae > Raphicerus > Raphicerus campestris. The sequence continues at coordinate 40,210 of SJYW01030049.1, read as the reverse complement.
TTGGACGTAACTGTATTAAGCAAATAAGGAGCTGCAAAGTCTATCTCTACCACAGGATAGGACAATAGCTCTAATTCACAGATTACATAATGTGCCCATAATTGGGAGACATCAAAACCTGTCATGTCAGAGATGATTAGCCAGTGATTCTTCAATAAGTAATTATTAAAATAGCAAAACAAACAGTCTGGAGGAGTCATTACTGCTTGTCCATTCACTGGGGTTAAATGATATTGACTAGATGGTGGCCTGACTCAGTTTTGTAATCCTCTGAAGGCTGAGTAAATAGAATAAATGTAGACAACCCCCCCCCCCCAGAAAAAAAAACCCAAAGGGACAGAGAGAAACATTAAAGAGAGTTAATCTGAAGGTGAGTAGGGTTACACAACCTTCACAGAGTCTATGAATAAGTACCCTTTTCCCCCTTACTTTAAAGAAGTTGGTAAACAGTGAAACTGTAAAAGCTGTTCACCTCAAAATCAAATCTGAAGCCATTTGATGAGTTTTTACCAAAATCAGGCATTGTCCTCATTTCTCTATGTACACATTATCTCTCTCACTCATGACCACCCCATGAAGGAGACAATATTAGTAGCACTTATTGGTGAGGCAACTAGGGCTCAGAGATGTTAATTATTTTAGAGTAAGTAGAATGGGGGCAGGCCTGGGGTTCAAATCCAGCTTGACTTGACTCTTAATCAACAACTCCGTCATAGTTGCACTTATATTTTCCTTTAGAAATTTCCATTCATGTAAATATTGATATATATAAACTATTTGTAAAAAACATGAACAGCTATTAATATAATCCCCATCATTCTTTGCAAAGAACATCTCAACAGTCACTGAAATAATTCACTCAAAAAATCTGTTCAGTTTAAAGTGTCTTGTGAAACTTATGAAACTATAAAGAAATCTTCGGGCTTTTTTGTTTAAAATTTTAAAAAATCCATTTCTGTGGGATTTTTTTTTTTTTGGTGATTCATTTTTCTATTACTCAGAATATTATACACCTACACATTAAATAAGACTAAATATTCCAAGATTTAAAGGCATTAGAGTGAGTTTTTCAGAAAGTTCTAAAAAAGCAAAACTGGACTTTTCTGATGGTGCAGTGGATAAGAATCTGCCTGTCAACAAAGGGGACATGGATCGATCCCTGGTCCTGAAACAGTCTATATGCCATGGAGCAACCAAGCCTGCAAGCCTCAACTACTGAAGACTATGTGCCTAGGGCCTGGGCTTTGCAACAAGAGAAGCCACTGCAATGAAAAGCCTGCACATAGCAACAAAGAGTAGCCACTACTCATCACAACTAGAGAAAGCCCATGCGAAAGCAACGCAGACCCAGCAGAGCCAAAATAACACATAAAAAGCAAAACTTGAATTTGCATTGTGCCAGCAACTATTTACTTAACATTTATATTGTACTTATATGTTATTCCCATATTTCATTAAGTATATTGTAAGCAATCTAGAGATAGTTTAAAGTATACAGGAATTTGGGTGTTCAGTTCAGTAACTCAGTCATGTCCAACTCTTTGCGACCCCATGAATTGCAGCACGCCAGGCCTCCCTGTCCATCACCAACTCCTGGAGTTCACTCAAACTCATGTCCATTGAGTCGGTGATGCCATCCTTATAATACTATATTATAATACTTATAATACTAGTATTATTAAATACTATGCCATTTTATATAAGGGATTTTAGGTATCCACGGGGTGAGGGTGTTGGGGGATGGTCCTGGAACCAATTTCCCTTGGATACTGAGTGACAGCTGTATATACTGTTCCTTAAAAAATAAGATATATAATGGAATATTATTCAGCCTTAGAATGGAAATCATGCCATTTGCAACAACATGGATGAAACTAGGGAATACTTTTCTATAAGAAATAAATCAGACACCCAAAAATATATACTGCATGATCTTACTTGTATGTGGAATCTAAAAAATATAAAATTGAACTCATAATAACAGAGTGTAGAATAGTAGTCACCAGAAGCTGGAGAAACGGAGCAATGGAGAGAAATTGATCAAAGGGTAAGAACTTTCAGTTATAAGATGAATTCATCCTGAAGACCCAATGTAGAACACAGTGGCTATAGTTAATAACAATATATTGAACATTTGAAATTTGCTAAGAGAATACATATTAAGTGTTCTCACCATACACAGTAGCTATGTGAGGTGATACATATGCTAAGTTTGACTGTAGTAATCATTTCACAATATATATATATATATATATATATATATATATATAAAGAGCAAACACAGAGAGTAGCATTGACATATATATACCACCATATGTAAAACAGATAGCTAGGAGGAAGTTGCTATATAACAGAGGGAGCTCAGCCGTCTGTGATGACCTAGACAGGTCAGATGCAAGGAGGGAGAGGGAGTCTCAAGAGAGAAGGGATATATGCATACCTATAGCTGATTCATATTGCTGTACAGCAGAAACTAGGACAATCTTGTAAAGCAATCATCCTCCAATGTAAAAAATCACATCACATATTAAATACATAGTTATTTGTCAATTATATCTCAATAAAGCTGAAGCAAAAAGGGACAGAAAATATAAAGACAGAAATTATTAAGAGATAATAGAATTAGGAAATTATTCTATGAAGCCCAACACCTAACTAATATGAGTACCACAGGAGATAATTAGGATATCAAAAAGAAAGAAATTATTAAGGAAATATTTGAAGAATATGTATCTTCACTAAAGAATCAAAGAACCTATGTCTTCAGGATCAAAAGGAAAAACTGGGTGTCCACATTGTCTTAGAAAGACCCACAGCTATGCAATCATTGTGAATTTTTAGAGTATCAAGGATAAAGAGAAGTTCTTAAAAGTTCCCTGGAAGAAAACACAGGCCATCTATTTGGCAGTAACTTTAAGACTGTCACTGGAATTTACTCTTCAGCAACATTAGTCCCTAAAAAACAGTGAAACAACTTTAAAATTCCAAGACAGAAAGATTTTCAAACAAAAATTCCATATTTTCAATGAAGTGGCTAAATAGCAAGAGAACCTAATGTTTATTTTGCTATGCTATTCTTTTGCTAGATGCTTTACTGGAAATATCAACATTTCTCTTCAGTTCAGAAGACTTATTTTTTACCATTCAAAGATGAGAATTGCTGATAGATCAACCCAATGAAAAAGTGACAGAGTCAGAAAATGTACCTGAGTCAATCTGCCATTCTTCTTTTGGAGCATATCACTGGGCCTCTGAACACACAAAGGCAGCTTACAAGCTGAAGGAGTTAGAGTGTGGAGTCATCCACTGCTGGGACTTGGGGTAAGGAGGAAGGCTTTTGCCATTTGTAAAGGAGCATTATGTTCTTGTTCTACCTTGGCAACTTTTAAAGCTCAGTGTTGCACTTGACAACATGGGTAAATATGATTAAGGAGATTTCATAAATTGAGGCACATCTAATTTTGAAGTCAAACATCATCAAGCAGCTCCCATTAAATGTCACCAGCTTATTGGTGCTAACTTAATATATCAGTACAAATAAATTCAAACTAAAGCACAGACTCCTCTACATTTTAATGCTCTCTTTTGATTTCAGCCTGTCTCCTGGATCCCATTTATTTATTCATGAAACAGATAGACCTTATATCTGAGGACTTTTCCTGGGTGCTGAGTCAACAATGAGGAATGAAATAGAAAGTCTCTGTCCTCACGAAACATTCAGTCTATGAAAATAATGAACAGGATTCAGGGAAAGAAAAGGAAGCAAGGGGTGGAAGACTCGGGGAGAATCCTCAGACAAGGGCTCTCAAGGAGGTTAACATTTAGTTAATTCAAAGGATCCAGCTATGTGAAAGGTGGATGTGATGGCTGGAGCACTATAAGAAAGGGAACATGGTTCAAATATCCTGAAGTGAGGAACCAGCTTGGAGGGTTCAAGAAACTGCAATATTGGGCCAAAATGATGGAAAATGAGGATGGCCCAAGATGACACTGGAAATGCAAATAGAATCATTATGTATTAGGCCATCATAAGAAATTAGAATAAAAGCCTAAGGTGTAGTGGAAAACCTCTGAAGAAATTAAGTCACAGAAGGGACATGAATTGATAATCGGTCCTTGGTTTTATCTACTTTAAGGACCTCATGCATTTTTCACAGGCATCTCAAAATCACAAGGCTCAGAAATCACCTTCCTTGCCCTCAAAAGCTCCGCTTCTTCCCCTTGCTCCCCACGTCCTCACACCCTTTCAAATATTTACTGAGAATCAATTCTTTGTCAAAATACTTCTTCGGTCCCTACACTAGTCAAATGGCAAAATATCATTATTTTCACATTTTCAGTTTTCTCATTCCCAAAGCCAATCAGCAGCTAAGATTTTGAACTTTATTGCAAATTGTTTCTCCAATTTTGCCTTGTTCAAGTTTTTATTATTGCTGATTTAATATTAATAGTTACAGCAACAGCACAACAATAACAACTACAACAAAACATAATACAGACAGTGCTTACTATGGGGTAGGCTTTGCTCTATGCTTCTTCTGTAAATCAACAAATTTATTTTTCACAAAATTCTGATAAGTCTGGCTCTGGATATAGGATCGTACACTGTTTCTTTAGAGTGTTCTTAACTGGTTGCCATTTCTCTATCCTCTTTCCAATCCATCATACTCATTTTATTCACAGATTTATTTCACCCACAAGACACTCTCAACTAAAAGCCATCTATGCTTTCAGGACAATCACGTTCCTTAACAGTATCCACATGATTCAACTCTATACTGGTTCAACTCTATACTTCCCAGTTCACAGTCCACTTCTTCTCTACACATAATAAATTTTTGCTACAATGAATCAATATATTTGTAATGATTGTGTTCGGAGCACCTCTAGTGAACTCCGGGAGTTGGTGATGGACAAGGAGGCCTGGGGTGCTGCGATTCATGGGGTTGCAAACAGTCAGACACAACTAAGCAACTGAACTGAACTGAAGCATCTCTGAAGACCCTTGAGGGGATACACAGAACAAAACTACTTTCATAATAGTTAGGTGATTTTTGCCTTTTGACTCTCATTCTCTCGTGAGTATACAGTGGGGTTTTCCAGAGGCTCTGGGATGTGTGAATTCACAACAGAAAACACAGAAGCAAATATGAGAATCTAGCTGTCTTCTACTGAGTCAGATAGACATTAAAGAGTTACAAAAAATGTAAAGCAATGCTACTCTTACTAATTTTCATGAAAATATTCATTTTTCACAACACATATTATTGATGTTAACATGTAATAGGTTATTTTAAAAGAAATTAATGACTGTTTATAAAGTCTAAGGGCTTCCTTGGTGGCACACAGGTTAAAGCGTCTGCCTGCAACATGGGAGACCTGGGTTTGATTCCTGGGTCAAGAAGATCTTCTGGAGAAGGAAATGGCAACCCACTCCAGTATTCTTGCCTGGAGAATCCCATGGACAGAGGAGCCTGGTGGGCTGCAGTCCACGGGGTCGCAAAGAGTTGGACACGACTGAGCGAGTTCACTTTATAAAGTCTACGTTTTAACTTCAAATCCAGAATAGCTCAAATGGTAAAGAACTTACTTGCAATGCAGAAGACCTGGGTTGGGACGATCCCCTAGAGAAAGGCATGGCAATCCACTCCAGTGTTCTTGCCTGTAGAATTATGTGGATAGAGGAGCCTTCAGTTCAGTTCAGTCGCTCAGTTGTGTCTGATTCTTTGCAACCCCATGGACTGCAGCAAGCCAGTCTTCTCTGTCCATCATCAACTCCTGGAGCTTACTCAAACTCATGTCCATCAAGTTGGTGATGCCATCTAACCATCTCATCCTCTATTGTCTCCTTCTCCTCCTGCCTTCAATCTTTCCTAGTATCAGGGTCTTTTCAAATGAGTCAGGTCTCCGCATCAGGTGGCCAAAGCTTCAGCGTCAGTCCTTAAAATGAATATTCAGGACTAATTTTCTTTAGGATGGACTGGTTGGATCTCCTTGCAGTCCAAGGGACTCTCAAGAGTCTTCNGACACACACAAGTAAATGCTAGACCTGGGATTCAATGTCAGGTTTCCTTCGATGTAAAATGCATGCTCCTAACCTCCTAGGTTTACTTTAGGACCTTGATATCAGTCCCTGGAGACAGTCACCAAAGAAAAAGCAGATGGAGAAGTATTGATAAAAGTAGGAGAAGAGTTCCCTTGGGGCTAAGAGAGGGCAGTGGGATATCACAGAAAGAAGCAGGGTCAGTGACCCCAGCTGTTTCTAACCACCAAATATTCCCACAGTAGAAATTTACACTGAGAGATTAAGTGACTTACTCAAGGTCCCATGGGGACCCCATCCATCCATTCTCCAAGACTATGATTCCCTTCCCCCATTAAAGCCACAGAAAACAGGGAGTAACAGTATTAGCTTGAGCACTTCTTGAATTTAGTTCATTAGTTTCTGGGTGTCCCTGGATTTCCATTCTAACCTCAATCTACTTCAAGGAAGGACAATGTGACCCTTTTCTTATCCTGATGATCTGTGAGCAAGCATTTTCCTCACAATTATGCATGTATTATTATCCTCTTAAGAGGTCAGCAAAACCTTTCATTTTAAAATTTATTTGCATCCATAATCTTCCTGTTAGTTAGACAATCTGCATAATACCTTGGCATGAAATAGTTTAACCAGGCTTTCCAAAATATAGAAGGAAGCCTCGTTAATAATAGAAGGCATTAACTCTCTTAACCAGGGACCCATTTGCAGATTAAATTTGCCAAAAGCTCCGCCTGCAGCTGCCACTGTGTGGCAAGCCCCACGTGCCCTCCGTGTCACATACTGTGACATATCTTGAGAAGAGTCAGGGTCTTTTCCAGTCTGCTGATTCTCTGTTTCAATTAGAATAGATTTAAGAGTCCCCGAGCTCTGGTTTCGAGGTGGCCTTGCACAATATTATTAATAATTCAATCATACCTGTGCTGATAACAGATTACATTTCTACCACCTCCCCCTCACTCCCAACACACACACACAGAAAACAGATTAAGGACTACCTCATGGCTAATTTCTTTAGCAGTTTCCTATCTGATTGACATCCATTTATCTAATTGCAGAAAGAAGATTTAATTTTCAGTCTGTTGGCTTAAAATTAATGGGAAAAACCTGTTTACTTTTTAAATATTTGACTCATTCTTTCTCATTTCTCATATAATGTTGAGATAGTCCATTTCACGGCCTGAATCCTCTATTTTATCACTTTTCTTCCTCTGAATTCATTGCTGCTCAGTCTGGCTATTTACAATTTGAAGCCTAATATGAAGTTTAATCTTTCATCAAAAATAATTTCATTTTTATGGGAACCCAGCAATGAGGAGGGCAGGTGAGTGTTCATTTGAGATTCTTTTTTTTAAATTAAATTTTTTCTTTTCGTCTTTTAATTGTATTTGTATCAGAAAATGATTGTTAACAGAACCTATTGTGGGAATGATATCCCAACACATGTAAATCAAACCAACATGCTGTACACCTTAAACTTATACAGTGATGTATTTCAATTACATCTGAATAAAACTGGGGGGAAAAAACCCACAAAATTTTAGAGATAGAAAAGAATTTTAGGAACTCTCTAGCCCTGGGTTCAAAACCTAGTTTGATCATTTACAAACAGGGAAATAACCTAGAACAAGTTGATTCAACCTAGTTTCTAGGTAAGAGTTGGACAAATGAGGCTCCCAGGGTGCCAAATTGAAGGAGGTATTTACTGTCGGAGTTGTGACACGACCCTGTCAGTAAGTACATCCTTCTGAACTTTTACATTGTAAGCTTGTAGCTTGCTTCACTTCAATGTTAGCCCTGAGCTTGAAACATCAAGTGTCTTATTTGCTAGCAGCAGTCTCCAATCTTTTTGGCACCAGGGACCAGTTTCATGGAAGATAATTTTTCTGTGAACCAGGTTGGGGGGAAGAGTTTCAGGATGATTCAGGTACATTACATTTATTATGCACTTTATTTCTATTATTATTATTATATCAGCTCCACCTCAGATCATCAAGCATTAGATCCTGGAGGCAGGGACCTCTGTGCTAAGAGGATGAAATGAAATAATTCACATAAAGCCCTTAGCATACTGCCTGGCACACAGCAAGCACTCAGTAAATGTTCAATGATGTTACTATTCATAATACATTGTTATTAATTAAATGTCATATGTGCCCCTTCCCAATTCATACACATTGAAACCCCACCTCCCAGTGTGGTGGTATTAGGTGAGTTCATGAGAGTAGGGCTCCCATGATGGGATTAGTGCCATAAGAGGAGGAAGAGATTGGTGGTCACTCTGTCCTGCTGTGTGAGGATACAGTGAGACAATGGCTGTCTGCAAGCCAGAAAGAGGGCTCTCACCAGAACCCATCATGCCAGCATCCTGGTCTTAGACTGTTAGCCTCCAGAACTGTGAGAAATAACAGTTTAACCCACCTAGCCTATTGTATTTTATTATGGCAACACAGCTATTAAAACAATTATGTGGTATCATGAGGTCTGATTGTGTTACCTCCTGCCTTTCAATGGTTTCTTAAGGTCTTTTAAAAATAAAGTATAAAATCATTAACATGTCCCCACAGCGAAGTATATTCTGGTCCCTATATTTCTTTCTAAAAGTATTTTCTAATACTCTTCCTGAAAATCTCTGCTGTTTAAACACATGGTCTTCCTTTGGGCTCTTGAATATATCATGCTTAATATCCCTCTGCCTACCATAGGACCTTGGCGTAGGCTGTTCCCTGTCAAAAATGCTTTTCCACCCCCCTTTCACACAGTTAACTCTGCTTCATCCTTCATATCACACTTCAGTCATTGTTTCCTTAGGGTCTAGATCAGCTCTGTCAGATACTTCTTTCACCTTTAAAATAAATCATAGTTGGTATTTATTTGTTTATTTATTTGATTACTGAAAAAAATTTAAAGGCATTTTANGCTTCATCCTTCATATCACACTTCAGTCATTGTTTCCTTAGGGTCTAGATCAGCTCTGTCAGATACTTCTTTCACCTTTAAAATAAATCATAGTTGGTATTTATTTGTTTATTTATTTGATTACTGAAAAAAATTTAAAGGCATTTTAATACCAAAATTATCTTAGGATAGGAGATAATCTCTAACATTTTAATTAATTTTTAATTGAAGGATTATTGCTTTACAATATTGTATTTATTTCTGCCATATATCGGCATGAATCAGCCATAGGTATATATATGTCCCCTCCCTCTTGAACCGCCTTCCCACCTCTTACCCCATCCTACCCCTCCAGGTTTATTTTTCTCTCTCTCTTTCACTAGATGCTAAACTGCAAGAAGGCAGTGATCTTTATGCCTTGCTCAACAATTTATCCTCATCACAGTAACATAATCACTGGATATACCATAAGTAACTGCTTGATGAATGATATAAAAATAATCTCTATTCCTGCTTTGGAAATAGGTTCATCTGTACCATTTTTCCAGATTCCACATATATGTGTTAATATTTGATTTTATCTTTCTGACTTACTTCACTCTGTATGAAAAAGACTCTAGGTCCATCCACATCTCTTCAAATGACTCAACTTCATTCCTTTTTATGGCTACATAATATAAACTGTGGAAAATTCTGAAAGAGATGGGAATACCAGACCACCTGACCTGCCTCTTGAGAAACCTGTATGTAGGTCAAGAAGCAACTGGATATGGAACAACAGACTGCCTCCAAACAGGAAAAGGAGTACGTCAAGGCTGTATATTGTCACCCTGCTTATTAACTTATATGCAGAGTACATCATGAGAAATGCTGGGCTGGAAGAAGCACAAGCTGGAATCAAGGTTGCCGAGAGAAATATCAATAACTTCAGATATGCAGATGACACCACCCTTATGGCAGAAAATGAAGAATTAAAGAGCCTCTTAATGGAAGTGAAAGAGGAGAGTGAAAAAGTTGGCTTAAAGCTCAACATTCAGAAAACTAAGATCATGGCATCCGGTCCCATCACTTCATGGCAAATAGATAGGGAAACAGTAGAAACAGTAGCTGACTTTGTTTTTCTGGGCTCCAGAATCATTGCAGATGATGATTGCAGCCATGAAATTAAAAGACGCTTATTCTTTGGAAGGAAAGTTATGACCAACCTAGATAGCATATTCAAAAGCAGAGACATTACTTTGCCAACAAAGGTCCATCTAGTCAAGGCTATGGTTTTTCCAGCAGTCATGTATGGATGTGAGAGTTGGACTATACGGAAAGCTAAGCACTGAAGAATTGATGCTTTTGAACTGTGGTGTTGGAGAAGACTTGAGAGTCCCTTGGACTGCAAGCAGATCCAACCAGTCCATCCTAAAGGAGATCAGTCCTGGGTGTTCATTGGAAGGACTGATGCTGAAGCTGAAACTCCAATAGAATGGGAAGAGCTGACTCACTTGAAAAGACCCTGATGCTGAGAAAGATGGAGGGCGGCAGGAGAAGAGGACGACAGAGGATGAGATGGCTGGATGGCATCACCAACTTAATGGACATGGTTTTGGGTGAACTCCAGGAGTTGGTGATGGACAGGGAGGCCTGGCGTGCTGAGGTTCATGGGGT
>SJYW01030049.1:6864-17326 GCA_006410735.1 Raphicerus campestris | reverse complement strand
CAATTATAATCCAAGAAAAAAAAATGAACAGATTAACCCTAAAAAGCAAAAGCAAAACATTATATTGCAACTGCTCCATCTTTGACAGGGCTATCCTAAGCCAGGCACAGGGCAGGCACTCCCTCATGTGGGAGACCACTGCCTTATGTATCAACAGTTCTTACTACTTATTTTTCCTTATAGAAGGGCAAATGACTTTTCTCTACATGGCCACACCTCTATCCTATTTTCTTCTACATGCAGCCACGTTTGTTTATTTCTTAGCTCATAGTACTTGTTGAGAATGGGTAGCACATCAAACTTGGCTGGGTTAACAGTGAATAAAGGTTCCTCTCTGCACTTAGGTTCTCTCTGCAGAGGGGGAGATGAATCAGACATAGCGCTCAGATTTAAGACCTGTGTGCATGCTCACTTGGGCCTGACTCTGGGACCCGTGGACTGTAGCCCACCAGGACCCTTTGTCTATGGCATTCTCCAGGCAAGAATACTGGAGTGGGTTGCCATTCCTCCTCCAGGGGATCTTCCCAACCCAGGGATCAAACCTGTGTCTCCTACATTGGCAGGGAGGTTCTTTACCACTGAGCAACCTGGGAAGCCCTCGGATTTAAGACAGCATTGTTAAATTTTGTAAGAGAAGTGCAAGATAGCCTAAGGAGAGGGATCTTCTCATTTGAGGAATTAATGGCTACTTCCTGAAGGTGACTTTTTGAGCTAACATATGAAGAATAAGTAGGAGTTATATACCAAAGAGCAGAGGGAAGAAAACCAATATTTTCAGGACAAAGGTTGCTGAGACATTCTGCACATTCATAAAGAAATGGAACAGTTTACAATCTCTTTTCTTCTTTCACCTATTAACTTGTATTCATTCATTCATTTGTTAATTCATAACAAACCTCCAAGTACTACCTTGGTATGGAAATATAATAGGAAAAAAAGACAGATCCTGTGCCTTTTGGGAGATTATATACTAGTATGTTTAAATCCTATCTATATCCAAGAAACTTTCAAGCACCATGCAGGGAAGGTTGCTAAAACTGCCCTGTGCCCAGAATTGTAGTAGATATCTGTCTAGTGTTTCATTTCAGGCCGTTATTGAAATGCAGTGGTCCTGAGGCGACTGTCTGCTCTGAGGGTAAGACATTTAGAATTAGAAGCAAGACTAAGTTTATATTTGACTGGAAGTGTCTATTTACTGTGATTTCAGAGCATAGAGAGAGCCAAGTACTTAAAACAAAAACAATGCTACCTAAATGTTTGTTCTTGTTATTACTCAGGTGGATAGAGAAGGCAGAAGGGAAGAAACACTGTTGCTTTGGAAAAGACGTTCTTCACAAACAATACATCGCATTTGGACTTCCTCGGGGGTACAGTATGTGAGAGCCTGCCCAGCGCAGGGCACATGGGTTCAGTTCCTGGTCTGGGAAGANGAAGGCAGAAGGGAAGAAACACTGTTGCTTTGGAAAAGACATTCTTCACAAACAATACATCGCATTTGGACTTCCTCGATGGTACAGTATGTGAGAGCCTGCCCAGTGCAGGGCACATGGGTTCAATTCCTGGTCTGGGAAGATTCCATATGCAGTGGGGCAGCTGAGCCCATGAGCCACCAAATACTGAGGACCAGGTGCCCTAGAGCCTGTACTCAGCAACGAGAGAAGCCACTGCAATGCGAAGTGCATGCGGCACAACTAGAGAGTAGCCCTGGCTGCCTCCACTAGAGAAAGAGGCGCCCAGCGGCGAGGCCCAGCACAGTCAGTAAGAAAAATAAGAGAACATATTGTGTTTGAATCCNGCAACGAGAGAAGCCACTGCAATGCGAAGTGCATGCGGCACAACTAGAGAGTAGCCCTGGCTGCCTCCACTAGAGAAAGAGGCGCCCAGCGGCGAGGCCCAGCACAGTCAGTAAGAAAAATAAGAGAACATGTTGTGTTTGAATCCCTAGGGCTCATTGTGTCTGATTTGAGTGACTGGTCATTTTAGCCAAAAATTTCAAGCCAGCCCTACATCCACGGCAGAAACATTCAAGGAAGTTCTTAGCTTAGTTAGAATGGAAAGAAACAGAGGCCAGTATGTGTTTCCAAGGAGACTGAAACTCCTTCTCATCCAAGGCCTCTCTATTTTCTGAATTTCAAGGATTTTTCTAAATTTATCACCTTAAAACAATCCCTTCAACCTTTCAAATCTCTAATTTACCTTTATCCAAAGACCCCACAGGGCATGGTCCATGAATTATATGATTATCGCTATTTGAAAAGATGGAACTATATTGAGACATGGAGAATTGAGGAACCTGTTCATACTCTCCAGTAAATACAATAGATATATTTCAAATACCACTCAATACTTCATGGCAAATAGAAGGGGAAAGAGTGGAAACAGTGACAGATTTTATTTTCTTGGGCACCAAAAATCACTGCCGACAGGGATTACAACCATGAAATTCAAAGACGCTTCTTCCGTGGAAGGAAAGCTATGACAAACCTAGACAGCAAATGTACAACTCAATACCAGAAAAACAACCCAATCAAAAAGTGGAGAAAAGATCTAAACAGACAGTTCTCCAAAGAAGACATACAGATAGCTAACAAACACTTGAAAAGATGCTCAATACCATTCATTATTAGAGATATGTAAATCAAAACTACAATGAGATATCACCTAACACCAGTCAGAATGGCCATTATCAAAAAGTCTACAAACAATAAATGCTGGAGAGGGTGTGGGGGGAAAAGGGAACCTTCTTGCACTATTGGTAGGAATGTAAACGGATACAGCCACTATGGAAGATGGTATGGAGATTTCTTTAAAAACTAGGAAAAAAATCACCATATGACCCAGCAATCCCACTATGAGGCATATACCCTGAGGAAACCAAAACTGAAAAAGACACATGTAACCCAATGTTCACTGCAGCACTATTTACAATAGCTAGACCATGGAAGCAAAATAGCTGTCCATCACAGAGGATGGATAAAGAAGCTGTGGTCCATATACACAATGGAATATTACTCAGCCTCAAAAAGGAACATATTTAAGTCAGTTCTGATGAGGCAGATGAACCTAGAACCTACTATACAGAGTGAAGTAAGTCAGTAAGTCAGAAGAGAAAGATACATATTGTATGTTGCTGCTGCTAAGTTGCTTCAGTTGTGCCCAACTCTGTGTGACCCCATAGATGGCAGCCCAACAGGCTCCCCCGTCGCATATATATGGGATCTAGAAAGATGGTACCAAAGACTTTATTTGCAGGGCAGCAAAGGAGAAAAAGACATGGAGAACAGACTTATGGACATGGGGAAAGGGGAGGAGAGGGGGGAGTGTATGGAGAAAGTAACATGGAAACTTACATTACCATATGTAAAATAGATAGCCAACGGGAATTTGCTGTATGGCTCAGGAAACTCAAACAGGGGCTCTGTATCAACCTAGAGGGGTGGGATGGGGAGGGAGATGGGAGGGAGGTTCTAGAGGGAGGGGATATATGTATGGTTATACATATATCTATGTATATATGAATCTCTATATATATCTATGTATCTATGAATCTATGGCTGATTCATGGTGAGGCTTAACAGAAAACAACAAAATTCTGTAATTATCCTTCAATTAAAAAATAAATTAAAAAAAAAAAAAGCAGAAACGTCACTTTGCCAGCAAAGGTCTGTATGGTCAAAGATATGATTTTCCTGGGAGTCTAGGAGTACAGATGTGAGATTGTACCATAGAGAAAGCTGAGCACCGAAGAACTGATGCTCTTGAATTATGGTAGCTGGAAAAGGCTCTTGAGAGTCCCTTCGAGAGCAAGGAGATTAAACCAGTCAATCCTGAAGGAAATCAACCCTGAATATTCATTGGAAGAACTGATGCTGAAGCTTCAATACTTCGGCCACTTGATGTGAAGAAACAATTCACTGGAAAAGACCGTGATGCTGGGAAAGATTGAAGGCAGGAGGAGAATGGGGTGACAAGAGGATGAAATGGTTGGATGGCATCACTGACTCAATGGACAGAAATTGAGCAAACTCTGGGGGACAGTGAAAGACAGGGAAGCCTGGTGTGTTGCAGTCCAAGGGATCACAAAGAGTCGAATATGACAGCAATTGAACAACCACCACCACCACTCAGTAATTCAAACTCAAGAACTAAAAAGTAAACTCTTAAATCCTTTAATGAATTAGACTGTAAGAAGATATCCTTTAAAGCAGTGAGACTACCAACAACCCATTTATTTCCTCTGTTTTACTGAAATAGATCTAACTAAAGCTTTCTACTCTCTATGTATATGTATATGATTTCTGGTAAGATTTTTAGTTGGCCTCACCCAACTTCAAATACATGGGTTATGAAGAATCAGCAGAGAAAATGACATATGATGCAGAGCAGGTGGCTTTGAGAGGCAATATTAACTATGTATATATGAAATCACAAGTATAAATATTTAATTTCCAATGTTTGAGAGAGAAAAGAGGGTTTCTTTGCAAGTGGACTTCAATGCATATGTACATTAATTATAATTCATGACATGCCTCAGACAAATCATTATTTCAGAAAATGATGCAATCATTTCAAACCAGTATTGACACTTGGAATGTTACAATACTTTTAAAGATCGATTGCAGTATATTTTCTCTTTCCTCTAAAGAGGGCCTTCAGTCATGAGCAAGATGAAATGCTAAAGGAGCTTCGTGGTTTGTATTCATCCAGCTTGTGTAACCGGGACTCAGAGGACTGACTATCCACAGGGTCTTTTGGGAAGCAGTGGTAAGGGAGGTGGCAGTGTACACAGCTGTCCCACTGGGCTGCATCCTGGCACCTCATCATAACCTGTATAAAGGTCATATCCCAAAGTTAATGATTTGTATCTTTTCCTGGCACCATTTCCCATATCTGGCAATCTCCATCTTTAGGATGTGTTCACAATAATCTCTGAATTTGAGCTCAGGATGTTATTGTCCTTCACACCTAGAGTGTGCTCAGACTCATGTCCCTTGAGTCAATGATGCCATCCAATCTCATTCTCTGTCGTTGCCTTCTTGCCCTCAAACTCTCCCAGCATCCATGTCTTTTCTAATGAGTCAGCATTTTGCATCAGACGGCCTAATGACTGGAGCTTCAGCTTCAGCCCTTCCAGTGAATAGTCAGGGCTGATTTCCTTTAGGATTGACTAGTTTGATTTCCTTGCTGTCCAAGGGACTCTCAAGAGTCTTCTCTAGCACCATAGTTCAAAAGCACCAATTCTTCAGTGCTCACTCTCCTTTATGATCCAACTCTCACATCTATATGTGACTACTGGAAAAACCATAGCTTTGACTATACAGACCTTTGTCAGCAAAGTGACAATCTACTAAATGAAGCACTTCAGATATAGGAAAAAATTGGGGTAAGACATCCAAATGGGGTAAGATGCTGCTGCAAACAAAAAATGTTGTTGGCCAGGTTGGCCCTAAGTTAAGGATGAAACACCAGTGGACAAAGACACTTGCAAAGAATAAAGATCATGTCCTTCCTGTTGAGTAAATATTACAGGATTGGATTTTATGAACAAAGCCATTTTCTTTGGCTACATGATGGTGCTGAAAGCAGATCTGGTAGGCCAAATAGCAACTCCAAAGGGACCCAGTAGGAGTTGGCACATCTTTGTGGTAGGATTTGGGACCTAATACTTGAAGGGCACTCATTAGCTTGAAAGCATCTTTGTAAATAGTCCACTGTTCAAGGCATTAGGATCAACAGTGAGTTCCAAGAAGGCCATCTTCACATGGATGTCCCAGTTAAAATGGACACACTCCAGAGCTAGAATCCAACATGTCATTTTCTCTTCCCTCTTTTCCTATCCTCCATATCTAATTTATCAGCAAATCCTGCGGTTCTACTTTCTACAGAGCTCTCAAGTATGTCCTTATCGCTATTCATTGCCACCCCTCTGGCCCAAGGCACCATCACCATAGCCTCCATGAGAAAACAGCAGCCTTTTCACTAGTCTTCTTGCTCCCACTTTTGCCTCTGGTTTACTTGTCAAGGAGCTAGAGAAACACATTTACAAAACTATAAATCTGACCATGCCATTCTGCTTAAAATCCTCCAATGTCTTCCCCTTGTGCTGAGAATAAAATTCAAACTGCGGACCCTGGTATTCTATTGATATTCTTCCCACAGCCCTTTGCATGCCTACCTCTCTCATTCATTTATCTCCTCCCTATTTCACCCCATCAGTGCAAAGAAGGTATCCTACACACACACACACACACACACTTTGTCTATCCCTTTCTCTATCACTATTTCTTAATAATTTCCACTATGTGAAATTTCAGGACCCTAGACATTAAGATCATATCATGAGTCTGCTGTTCCTTTACCCTGAGTTGAGCTGTCACATCCAGGTGCACACTTGGAGGAATCCGCTCGAATCACTGCACTGCCTTAATGACTACTCACTGATGAACCGCCCTTTGCTCCCTGATAGTATACCATTTTGTTTGGTCTGCATAAAATGCTGCACTCTGAGCCACCATAGAAAAATCCACTGCTGTTGACTTCCTCCCCTCTGTCCCAATTATAGTGCTGCCTTCTCCTTGTGAATACTTTCAAACTATTAACAAAAACAAAGGAAACGTCCAGTAACCGTAAGACTGTTATACCGATCTCTCTCTTTTCATCCCTTTTTGCAATGAAATTCTTCTAAGAAAACAGACACCTCCCTTCCTTGAACACATCTCGCCCTTTGACGGGTGGTGGGGAAGTGAAAGGAAAGTGAAAGTCGTTCTGCCATGTTCGACTCTTTGCAACCCCACAGACTATACAGTCCATGGAATTCTCCAGGCCAGAATACTGGAGTGGGTAGCTGTTTCCTTCTGCAGGGGATCTTCCCAACCCAGGGATTGAACCCAGGTCTCCCGCATTGCAGGCATCTTCTTTTCCAGCTGAACCACCAGGGAAGCCCAGGAATACTGCAGTGGGTAGCCTATCCTTTCTCCAGTGGATCTTCCCAACCCAGGAATTGAACTGGGGCCTCCTGCATTGCAGGTGGATCCTTTACCAACTGAGCTGTCAGGGAATCTGCTTTTAAAGCTGGACTTGCAGACACAAGATTTTCACTTTAGGGTCAGTTATGTTTTCCACTGAAACAAGTTTATTTACTTTGAACTGTTTCATACAACATCTGGCCCATAGTTGGCACTCAAATATCTGTTATAAACACCACAATACCCACAACCAAAAGATGCAAAGGGTTAATATTTTTAAAAGGTGTTTGAGTTATTTAAATTCTTTCCAACCCAGAAGAATTAAAAAGGAAACTCTAACCAGATGTTCCCTAATTTTTTTTTTTTTTGGACCGCTCAGGGAACATTCTCTCTCTCTGGTCTCATCATATATATGTGGCTAATCAGATGTTTACACTTGGCAGAGAATGACAGAGAAATAAAGCAAGTTGCCTCCCTGTGTTCTTTCTGTGTTCTGGTTGCTGTTATACCCACACAGCCCAAACCAATATCAGGCATGTGAATGGCACCTAAAACATGAATAAATGAATGAATGCACATAGTTATTACGTGACAAAGCCAGTATTCTAAGCCAGATTCGTCCAATTATAAGCCCGTGTTCCACAGCTAAACTGACTCCTTCATTTGCCTCAGTATCAGCGTTGCTGTTTCCTGTTGCCACTCTTTGATCCTTGCTGTGTGTTCTCCCAGAGGATATATGCAGTTTTTCTCACCAAGTGCCTGTAGGTGCCTCAGAGCAGGGTCATCCCTTGTACAACATTCCTCAGAGTCAAAACAAAACAAACTGTCCTGCACGCTGGTATCTATCAGATATTCTGCATGCAATTAAAAATGCATTTTTCAGGTAAGAGTTCTTATTTATAAAGAGGCTCAAAACTATTCCCAAGGACACACAGTTCATGGCAGAGTTGCTTTTAGAACCTAAAAGCAACGGGGTCCCTTCACATTCTTTTATGAGCAGGAGGATTAGAAATAGATGACTAATTTATCTCCTGATTCCCCATCCATATTCTAACACCACAGCGACTGCCAGCTGTAACCATCTCAATCCTTTAGCCCAATCTTCATTCACATCTTTGATGTGGCAAGACCAGAGGACAAGGAAAACAAACAGTCTAATGAACTTAGAGCTGTTAAGTTCTTTCCTCACCTTTCACCAAGTCCTGTCATTATACTTGCTATCTGAAGACGCAAAGCTTTCATTTAACAGCGAAGTGCCAAACAATGTGATGTCTTTCTTCAGTTGAAACAACACTTATTCATCTCAAGCACGTATGGATCCGTGTTGTTTTGCAACTGACCTGAGGTTTCCACAGGTGTTCTCTCATACTTCATGCGTGAGAATGTACCCCCTGCCCACCCACCCACAGCCCCTTGCCTTTTCTTGGAAAAATATAATCTGGTCCACCTGCATTTTTCTATTTGGACTGCAGCAAAGAAACCATATGAAAATGACAGAACTGCCAAAAAGAATGATGACTTCATTGCTTAAGAAGCATATGAATTCACCGAGGAGGGAGCAAGGCAGAGGAGCAGCAAGGAGGAAGAGCAGACAAGAAGAGAATTTTGCCTTTGGGCTTCCCACCTCTTCTGGGTGTTGCTGAGAATGGTTTTACCTGCCCTTCAGAATTCACACGTTTGTCCATAACAGACAACTTGAAGTCTCCTTCTATAGTACCTGGCAGGACTTTTCCCTTTTAACGGGAGTTGGTAATAGTACAAGGAAGGGAGAAGGCAAAGAAGGCGATAACGAGGACAGCACCCACCATTTATTAAGAGGTGGCTTCATAGTAGCACTAGTCTAAGCCTTTGGGTAGATTACTTTTTACTTTTATTTTATTGAAGTATTATTGATTTACAATGTTGTGTTAACTTCTGCTGTACAGCAAAGTGATTCAGTTATAGATGCACGTGTGTGTATATATTTTTTCATAATCTTTTCCATTCTGGTTTATTACAGGATATTGAATATAGTTCCCTGTGCTATACTGAGTATATTGTGTTATTCAGTCCTTAAAACTCCTTCACATGTCACTTCCATTTACACCCCTGGAGGACTTCCCATCACCTTTAAATAAGTCCATATGTCTTACCATAGTTTATGAGACCCTAAGGCTCCATCAACGTTTGCCTCTCTCTCAACCTCAGCTTATACCAACCACCCTGCACCTCACTTGAATGGTCTGGTCTCACTGGCACTTAAACACTTTTGGTTCTTCCTGTGTTTAGTGCTCTCTTTTGCCTATGAGCCTTTAAATATAGGGCCTCCCTGGTAGCTCAAGTGGTAACAAATCCACCTGCAATGCAGAAGACCCCTGTTCAATTCCTGAGTCGGGAAGATCCACTGGAGAAGGGATAGGCTACCCATGCCAGTACTTTACATCCACTGGAGAAAGGATAAGGCTCCCCACTCCAGTGTTCCTGGGCTTCCTTGGTGGCTCAGCTGGAAAAGAATCCGCCTGCCATGCGGGAGACCTAGGTTCAATCCCTGGGTTGGGAAGATCCCCCTGGAGAAGGGAAAGGCTACGCACTCTGGCCTGGAGAATTCCATGGACTGTATAGTCCATGGGGTCAGAAAGAGTCAGACATGACTGAGCTACTTTCACTTTCTTTAAATATGTTCCTTGCAAACACATTTCTTTCACTCTTCACTTGGCTAACTCCAACTTTCTCTCACATTTTAAATATCTTTTCTTGGAGGAGACTGTCTCATATTCCAGCTAAACTAGGTTGGGTTGTTTGTTCCATGATTCACTCTATTTATTTCATAACTCTATACCTGTAGCCCTAGTTATGGAGTCACTAGGGCTACAGGTTTGGAGTTATAAAACAAGAAGTGACTAGTTATATACGTACCTTTCCTGCCAGATTTAACGTTTGTGAAGGCTGGCAGGCACTTTTTTTTTTCTTTTTTAGCTGCACTATGTGCCTTGCAGGATCTTAGTTCCCCAACCATGAATTGAACTCATGCCCCGGCAGTGGAAGCACAGATCTAACCACTGGACCACCAGGGAATCCCCAACCACAACCTCTTACTCACAGTAGCTCCTTTACCATCCAGTCGAATGCCTACCACATGAGTAGACCTTGAAAACACGAAGGGAAATCAACTAGTATCTACATAATCTATATCTGAGCATTTCCATTTCATAGGTGAGGAAACAAGGTAAGAGGGGTTAAATAACTTGCCAAAGGATACACAGTTGCCAACTGGAAAAGCTAAGGCTTGAGTCCAAGTCTGACTCTCAAAAGCCCATGTCATGATCATTCTATAGCATTGTCTTTTCAAAATTTCCTCAGAAATTTAACAGAAAAAATAAAGACAATCAGTATAACATACTTCTCTTACAGAAGAGATGGAGTAGAAAAAGCTGCTGGGATTCAGGGAGATGATCTTTCTTCCATCTGATTCCAGAGCTCCATGGGAGAGGCTAGATGAATTTTTCATCTTTTTGCAC